>JAJJWW010014141.1:0-108612 GCA_023531295.1 Papaver armeniacum
TAGATTCAAGCTAATATTTCTCAACCGTTGGATCGAAACCTTAGCTTGTTACACACAAATGAAATGTCCAATTTTGGGTTTATGTAACCGTTCCCAAACATTAACATTTGTTGGTTTAACAATAGTTAACCAAATGGTTAGCCATATGATCACTTTCATATCAACCATATTCTTCTTCACCATAACTAGTTCAAATGAACTAGTTAGAGAGTTGTTCAATTGCTTAGATCTTATGTAACTACACAAGACACAATCGAAGCAAAAACGGTTTGATTCACTCGAATCGGTTCATGAACTTTATAGACACGGTTTGCAAAAGCATTCCTTAGTTTATATAAACATGAGTTCAAGAACAACCGATTTTAGATATAACCTACTCAAGTTCGCGGACTTAAGCTCACGGAAGGAGTTCACAAACTCCAGCAGAAATTCTCGGGTCGAGAACTTCCGCCAGTTCGCGGACTCAGTTCGCAGACTTGGCTCACGCCACATTCCGTTTCTCTTGATCAACAAAGTTCGCAAACTTTGGTTCAAGGAATAAGGACTTATCCATATATGTGTTTCCACAATAATGCTTATATCCTACCAATGGTTATGTAATTTAAACTCTCATTTCAATCATTGAAACATTCTCAGAAGACGTTATATAGTCGTTATTCACAGACCATTTTTCGTCAGAGCAATTTTCAAAGTGATTGAAACATAACATGACATTCGTCACTAGGTAAAGATGAATTTGGCTAAAGCGAAAGCTTACCAACACATATTTCAAGAAATAGATAGGCGAGTTAAACTCGGCTCGAAATAGCAAATGTGTATAATGAAAGTCTATATATCAAAACGACTTTTGTCTCAAGAATAGGAGATACAGTAAATAGACTTTTGAGTGACAGATAAGTTCAAGTCTCCACATACCTTTTAGTCGATGAAGTTCCACCAGTTCCTTGAGTAGTCCTTCATCTTGTATGATGATTGTCATGGAGTCTTGAGCTCAACTACACTTTCTATCCTAGTCCGAGACCTTTAGCTATAATAGGCTAGAAATCAAGACTTATAGTTTTGATCACTAACATTGACAAACATGCTTGAGAGAGCAACACATGCGAGTTAGACCGAGCAATGCTCTAACAATATCCCCCTTTGTCAATTTTAGTGACAAAACTATTAATACATATGGAATACAAAAAAATAAATAAATTAACTTTTGTAGCTCCTATTCCACATGCCTAATCTTCAACATTACTCGAAATCTTCGTCACTTCCAAGTACTCCAATGATCCCAAAGGTTGTAAGTTTAGCATCATCGTTGTTGAAAATCCGTAGCTATAACAACAAGAAAACAAGAGTTCTCAATCATTGTTATACAGTGTCATAGTATCATTACACAACGTCAAAGTCCAATTGTATCACAACTTCAACAACAATACTATGGTGATATGTATAACTCCCACTTTGTCATTACTCCATCTCACATGGAAACCACTCCCCCTTACATAATGATCCGAGAACCATATGTATTTGTAGTGTGAACTACATATTAATTCTCCCCCTTTTTGTCAATAAAATTTGCAAAGGTACAAGAACGGGATCCTAATGAAATTTTTGAAAGAGACATTTCATGACCAAAAGAAATAAACACATATCATCTTATTTAGATGCAATCATAAAGCCGAAGCTAAATGCATTCATCAAGGAGTTTAAAGATACAAGACAACCCCTGTAATATTCCACAGCCGCAGTCCCCACAAATATTTGGCAATTAAGCACAAGTTCAAAAAGAACTCTCCCCCATAATATGTCATTCCCGAAAGAACAACAAGAGCGACCTTAATTTCGAAAGAAAAGAAGGATTTCTTTGGACATAACAAATCACATACAAGTATGCATTTGAATCCAAAATACTCAATTAAATTAACCATAAGAAGTTCATGATTAATTTAATCGATAATGCTCAACACAAGTGAACTTATGGAGATTCAAAAATACTCAATTAGATTAATCACAAGAGAACCCATTATTAATCTAATCGAAATACACAACCAAACTAATCACAAAAGTAATCAATTTAATTGGTCATACTCGACATAAGAGAATCTATGGAGCAATAACTAAGTTAATCATGAAAATAATCAACCCAGTCAAAAACGCTCAAACATAAGAATACTTATGGAGTTATAACTAAATAACCAAACAAGATGATTAATTTAGTTCAAAAATGCTCGACATAAAGTACCTTACGGAACAACAACAAAGCTAATCATAAAATAATCAACTTGGTTGTTTAGTGCTCAACATAAGACACATTACGGAGCCTCACAGTAATACATAAAAAATGGATCAGGGAAGATCAATTACTGCGGAATACACAAGGATTCAATCTATTTTCCATCACCATTTGCACAATGACAAACAATAGACATAATCCTTGAAAACAAAAGATTTTAACCTATCTTGCGTCAATAATTGACAATATAGGCTTAACTTTTGTATTTGTCAAAAGTCTATCCATTCCTTTATCAACATATGAATATCGACTTATGAAAGACTTTACTTTAGTCAAGATATGGGACAATCATAGTTCGCGTACTCAAACACATATATCCCATAACAATTGCAATATATAAAATCATAAAGATTAATACTGCAAAAATCATCTTCCAAAAAAATTTAGAGTTTAAACCAATAAATCTAAAAACATGAAGATGAAAACGTTGGACATAGCTATGTGTAATCACAATAATGGCTATTGCAAACTCTAGTTATTCTTCTAAACAAAAACAGAAAAATAGAAGATTTACTAGATGTTAAGACCTTTGAAGAATTCTTTATCGTCCCCGAACTCCTTGTCGTCAACAGCCATTGGGACGTAAGGTTCATTAAGGTATGAGTTTATATCAATAAACCTTCTTGGCTGATGATGTCGAACCAGGGCCTTCTGAATCTCATGAGTCTTATACACAAAAGCCTTTATTTCTTGAATCTCCTTTCGCATCTCTTTCAACACTTCTAGAACATCAGAAAACTTCTGAGAGTTTGAAGGAACATCTCTTAAATTCCTCACATTCCTTCTTTTTCTTCAATGTCAGAGCTAACGGAGATTTCTCTTTTTCCTTCATGATTGATGGCTTGACAATCATATTAACATCCTTTCCATCATAAGACATAGCACTTGGAGCATCCATAGGCGTATGGGTTTGTGAGAGGAAATCACAATTTCAACAAGTAGTCTTGAGATAAAAAGGAGTTTCAATGAAGGAAAAGGAATATAGGGTTTCGAAACCTTTAACAGGTTCGTACACGTCCAACTCTCAACCCTATAAAGAGTATAATTGACGATCATAACCCTCTCTTTTTGTAGAAAGACAGGAAAGAGCAAAAACTAAAAAAAAAAACTTTTCCTAAAGCCTGAGAGGTACAAAATCATTGTCTCTTTTGATCAGGCACATGAGACAAGATTTTCACCAATCAACACAATTAAATTGCGTTGCGGTGAACAACAATTTGTCCACCATTTTCCTCATGAGAGGAATCCTCAGACTTCTGTCTATCAAACCGACTCGACCATACTCTCTTCTCTAATGGTCTTGGTTTGTCCTTGGAAACTAACTTCTTAGATGAAGATAAGATCATACATACCTCAGCGGTCTTCTGAGCAAGTTTAAGCTTCCTTGTTAAATGATTTGCGCTTCGTTGAAGTTTGTTGACGTGCCTCAGTTGGTGTTTGTACTTGTAACACCTTGAAAGTTCATGACCCTTTAGAGAACAATACGAACACATCAGTCTAGGATAAAAGTCAGGCTTTTGAGATGTGCACGCAGCTAGGCACATAGTGGAACTTGAAACATTATAAACAGAGTTTCCAAAGAATGGATCAACTTTATCTTCCAGAATAGTTAGATTATCTTCTGAAAGAATATCAAGATTGATGTATGTATTGCTAAAAATATCAAAATCAATATTTTCACCAAGAAGTGCAACACTTGATTTCTCGTCTTCATTAGAATCATAGTTGTCAGACATTTCATCAAGAGTTGCAGCAAGACATTTGTTCCCAGTGTATTTTTTACGATTTGGGCACTCGTTTGCAAAATGTCCAAATCCTTTACACTTAAAGCACTGAGGCATATCCTCGTCAACAGTTTCATCAATATCCCTATTTTTAGGAGGAACACGATTATGAGGTTTGACTGATGCCTTAGGATTATCTCTGGAGAACGTTTACTTCTCTTCAGCAGAAGATCCCTAAACTGTCTTGTGATCATCGAGACTGATTTATCAAGATCTTCATCTGATGAATCTGTCTCAGAGTGATCATCTTCAGAGATATACACTTTTTTACTTTTATCAAGTAATTTAGTGTCCTTTAGTTCTTTGAAAGCAACATCCTTAGTTTTGGATGAATGTTCATGATCAAAGATCTTAAGCTTCCCAACCAGCGTATTTCTGGAGAGATTATCAAGGTTATTTCCCTCAACGATGGCATGCTTCTTAGAATCTTATTTGGATGGCAGCGATCTGAGAATTTTCATCACAATGTCCTTTTCAGGAATAGTCTTACCCAATGCAAAAGATGCATTAACAATTTCAGACACTTTGTGATTAAACTCATCAAATTTTTCTTCATCTGCCATATGAAGGTTTTCCCAATCGGAATTAAGGTTTTGAAGCCTAGCTTCCTTTTCACTGGTATTACCTTCAAAAACATTTTCTAAGATATCCCAAGCTTATTGCGACTTACTGCAATTTGACACATGGTGCTGAAAATTTGGGGTAATGGCATGTATGATGGCATTCATACCGTCGGAATTTTGCTTTGCAGCAAGTATCTCAGCATGGGTGTATTCACCAATATTCTTTGGAACGTTTACATTTCCAACACTCACAACGGGAGGATCATAGTCATTAACAACATATACCCATGATTGAAAATCACGCGCTTGAAGAAAAGCTCGCATAACAATTTTCCCGACAAACACGCGCTTGAAGAAAAGGTCTTAACAATTTTCCACCATAAGTAATTAGAGACATCGAATACTTTGGTGGTATGTTAATAGAGATAACACCTATGTCCATAGAGTCGAACAAACACGGACTTATAAGGTCTTGAACGTGTTTTTGATACCAATTAGTACAACAACCACACCCAATATTTTGCTTAGCAATCTGTATGGACAACCTCCAATATACTTTCTAGAGAGTCAACTAGACAGTCAGACTCAATCTAGAGAAAAGTATATCAAAGAGTTTATATCTCAATCTCTCGATTTGATCTTTACTCAAGCAAATAGAAATATGCGAGTCTTTATCAAAGAGAGATAACTTGGATGGTACCAAAGACCAATATCCAAGTGTCAATCAATTTAAATCAACAACCAAAAGGTCGGATATTCTAATTGATTGAACAACGCACAACCTGTGATATTTCAATTATATAAACAAATATAATGCGAAATAGAAATAACACAGACACCGGAATTTTGTTAACGAGGAAACCGCAAATGCATAAAAACCCTGGGACCTAGTCCAGATTGAACACACAATGTATTAAGCCGCGACAGACACTAGCCTACTCCAAATAAACTTCGATATGGAATGTAGTTGAACCCCAACTAATCTCACACTAATCCAAGGTACAATTATGCTCCTATGTCTCTGATCCTAGCAGGATGCTACGTACTTGATTCCCTTAGCTGATCTCACCCACAACTAATAGTTGCTACGACCCAAAGTCGAAGACTTTAATAAACAAATCTGTATCACACAGAAAAGTCTACGGTAATAGATAAATTCTTCTCCCACGAATATACCTACGAGTTTTTGTTCCGTCTTTTGATAAATCAATGTGAACAGGAACCAATTGATAACCCGGACTTATATTCCCGAAGAACAACCTAGTATTATCAATCACCTCACAATAATCTTAATCGACGCAGCGAAAAAGGTATTACGGAATCACAAACGATGAGACGAAGTGTTTGTGATTTCTTTTCTATCTTGCCTATCGGAGATATAAATCTCAAGCCAATTATTCCAATTGTACTCGTACGATAGAAACAACAAGATCATCAGATCACACAACTACAAGAAAAGTAGTATCGGCCTGGCTTCACAATTAGGCCTGTCAATGGAAAACCGTTAACCATTAGACGAATCCGATTACCCGGTTGCCGTTAGGTTTAGTTCCGTTATACCGGTAACCGGTTAACCGTAACCGATAACGTAGCGGATAATTTCATCCTACCGTAACGGCAACGGTTGGCCTATTTCCGTTAGCCTAAGTTCCGTTAACCGCTAACGTGTGCCTAGCACGTGTACATTCCTCTATACCTAGGTTACTATACTCGAATGAATCATCATCTTCATCCAATTCTTCTTCTGTTCTTCAACTCGACACAAACGAGAGAACAAAAACCCACCCCTCAGTCACCCTCATCTCCTTCCTTTCAATTCGGACAAAATCATCATCTTCTATATACAAATCATTCTCACCTTTCTCTCTCACCCAAACCCATTTCTCTGATCTCTCCAATTCCTCACAAAAAATGGCTTCAAAGGCCAAATTTCCATCAATCAAACAATGCAAAGATCATATAATAAGAGGAACAGAGTCCATAGCAGCAGATCTAGATGGAACTTTATTAATCTCAAGAAGTTCATTTCCATACTTCATGTTAATAGCAATTGAAGCTGGTAGTTTATTAAGAGGTTTAATCCTCTTATTATCAACCCCTTTCATTATATTTTCATATCTATTCATTTCTGAATCACTTGGTATTAAAATCATGATTTACATCGCTTACTCCGGTTTAAAATACCGCGACATCGAATTGGTTTCTCGGGCCGTGTTGCCAAGATTTTACGCTGCAGATGTGAGACTGGAGAGCTGGGATTTGTTTAAGAATTGTAAGAGGAAAGTTGTTGTTACCGCTAATCCAATTGTAATGGTGGATTATTTTGTCAAGGAGTTTCTTGGTTGTGATAAGGTTTTGGGGACTGAAATTGAAGTTTATGTTAATAGAAATGAAAACGGATAATACCGGAAAATTAACCGTTAGCCGATAAGTCCGACGTAACGATAATGGTTTTGGATTTCACAATTCCGTCGGCACTTAACGGATATCGGTTAACCGCTAAATCTAATGGCAACGGTAGCGGCAGAGCCATTATTTGTTACGTTTAGTGCCGTTGACAGGCCTATTCACAATCCCAATGAAGTCTTTAAGTCGTTAACCTGGTTTAGAGAAGAAAATCCAAGGTTAAAGGAGAATCGACTCTAGCTTATGCAACTAGTATCACACGTAAGGTGTGGGGATTAGGTTTCCCAGTTGCTAGAGTTCTCCCTTATATAGTCTTTCAAATCAGGGTTTGCAATCAATGTTAGCTTGGTAACAAAGCATTTAATATTCACCGTTAGATGAAAACCTGATTAGATTCAAGCTAATATTTCTCAACCGTTGGATCGAAACCTTAGCTTGTTACACACAAATGAAATGTCCAATTTTGGGTTTATGTAACCGTTCCCAAACATTAACATTTGTTGGTTTAACAATAGTTAACCAAATGGTTAGCCATATGGTCACTTTCATATCAACCATATTCTTCTTCACCATAACTAGTTCAAATGAATCAAATGAACTAGTTAGAGAGTTGTTCAATTGCTTAGATCTTATGTAACTACACAAGACACAATTGAAGCAAAAACGGTTTGATTCACTCGAATCGGTTCATGAACTTTATAGCCACGGTTTGCAAAAGCATTCCTTAGTTTATATAAACATGAGTTCAAGAACAACCGATTTAAGATATAACCTACTCAAGTTCGCGGACTGGGTTCGCGGACTTAAGCTCACGGAAGGAGTTCACAAACTCCAGCAGAAATTCTCGGGTCGAGAACTTCCGCCAGTTCGCGGACTCAGTTCGCAGACTTGGCTCACGCCACATTCCGTTTCTCTTGACCAACAAAGTTTGCAAACTTTGGTTCAAGGAATAAGGACTTATACATATATGTGTTTCCATAACAATGCTTATATCCTACCAATGGTTATGTAATTTAAACTCTCATTTCAATCATTGAAACATTCTCAGAAGACGTTATATAGTCGTTATTCACAGACCATTTTTCGTCAGAGCAATTTTCAAAGTGATTGAAACATAACATGACATTCTTCACTAGGTAAAGATGAATTTGGCTAAAGCGAAAGCTTACCAACACATATTTCAAGAAATAGATAGGCGAGTTAAACTCGGCTCGAAATAGCAAATGTGTATAATGAAAGTCTATATATCAAAACGACTTTTGTCTCAAGAATAGGAGATACAGTAAATAGACTTTTGAGTGACAGATAAGTTCAAGTCTCCACATACCTTTTAGTCGATGAAGTTCCACCAGTTCCTTGAGTAGTCATTCGTCTTGTATGATGATTGCCATGGAGTCTTGAGCTCAACTACACTTTCTATCCTAGTCCGAGACCTTTAGCTATAATAGGCTAGAAATCAAGACTTATAGTTTTGATCACTAACATTGACAAACATGCTTGAGATAGCAACGCATGCGAGTTCGACCGAGCAATGCTCTAACACTTTGATTTTAGGGTATGAGGTTACCGTCAGTGACAGCGGCACATGCATGGGACTAGGGCGGACAACTGAAATTACCATAATAGGCTCAAGTAGTAAAAAAAAATCATAAACTTTATAATTTGTGTAAAAAAATACTAGTAATAGTTTGAATAGTATAAAATTTAAATATGTATCAATATTTGGTGAAGACAAAATAAAAAATATCATAAAGTTATTGTTTAATTAAAATATTTTACAACTTGTGTGGCACGTTTGAAGCTATAGGCTATAAGGCTATAACTTTCGTGCCAACAACCAAATATTGTTGGATTCTTCACTAGTTACCATAAGGATAAATGTCTAGTCGAAAGCTTGGTAACCCAGACTATTCCATTTGGCTCAATGAATAACTCCATGGGTTGGAGTCCATTTTTACGGTTAGTCTCTCGAAATTATTTTTCTACCTTAAATTTGCTTTCAGTTAAGAGTTTAATAATTAATGGTGTTCGGTAGTATTATATAAAGACTAGTGAAACTAATTTTCACCTTCTCTTTAAACGTGACTTCATGAAATAAATTTGGTTACTTCTTAGTGCGTATATCTAGATAATTAAAGTATCGTCTATGACTAAATTGAAGCCATTATGAATAACCGAAATGAGGAGAAATATTTGTGGAGCACGTTGATTTTAATAATATATATATATAGCTTTTAGTAACAAATTGATCATCAGAAGTCGGTTTTTTCTAAAATAAAGCGTAAGTTTCTTTCTGGTGTTTAGGTTAAAATCTTGTAAATACTGAATTTCAAACACTCTATTTACAATTAGCATGACTTTATGTAATTGTTATATCTTTTTATCTAAAAATATTTTTTTCAAAAATGTATTAATCATCTTCTTATCCGTTCACCCGTAAAAAAGAAGATTCAATAGCTAAAAAATAGATAGTGATTAACACTAAACTGAAATTCTACCATAAAAGTTCCATAATAACTTCATTGCTATTTTAAATTTTGTTTTTTATTCATTTGATTTCCATTCAAGTTTGGAATCTTTGGATTAAGAACTCATCATTTGACATTGTCTACCGGACATTAACGGTCATAACGACAAGGATAGTCTACGGTAAAATTCAGAGAAATAAGAAGCAACCATTCAAATTCAACTGTGGTAGTGGTACCATATGCATTTGTTTGTACGTTTGCCCTCCTTCCCCATGCTAAGATTTTTTCTAGAAAATAAAGCAAGGCCCACTTGCCATACTGTAAATATCCTACGTGGCATATAACTTCCAGGGCTCGACCGTGACACATAGAAGGCCGGCCCACATAGAGAAGGGGCAAATAAAAAGTAAATTGGACCACAAAGAAGAGAAAATTTAGTCGATTATACACACAGGAATAATTGAAAGGTAAAAGACAAAATCAACCAATAGGGATCACGTTGAAACCACATCGACATTTTTAAGTGAGAGAGTCCGAAAATGAAAGAAACGAAAGGATCTACTATTGTTATGGCCCACAAAGAAATCCTTGAATTAGAAAGTTGAACCAATGAAAATTCAAAGATTAAGATTACTATTATAAATTCAACCAATAAGAAACGAGATAAGGGTTAGAAATGGGTCCCGCTGAAACTCCAAAATCCTTTCAGTTGTTCAGATACCCCCAAAAATAACCCAGCATGGGACATGAGAGTGAGAGAGGTGGTCTGTAGTGTAGCATTCTTATTACAAAGTGGTTCGTGTTTTCAATTATTTGTTACCAGCAAAAGTGCTAATTTGTGGGTCTTCAACAAAAATTCAATACTTTAAAACACAGAATTTGAGTCTTTTAACTCCAAAGTTTCACAAGATTTGAGTCCTTTCTGGTTAGTTCTGATAATATGTTTGTTGTTTCATTGATATATAATAATATATATGAATAATATCTTCTGAAGTTTTCAGTATCTGGAGCAGTTATCTGAAGTACTACTACTACTCGATCCTATCAAAGAAGTAAAAAGATTTTGTTGTTGTTATGAATAGTACTGATAAGAAGGCGGCAAACGCCGTTGGAGGGAAAACAGCAAGAGCTTGTGATAGTTGCATGTGTAAAAGAGCACGTTGGTATTGTACAGCTGATGATGCGTTTCTATGTCAGGCTTGTGATGCTTCTGTTCATTCCGCGAATTCTTTAGCAAGAAGACATGAAAGAGTCCGTCTCAAGACTGCATCTATGAAGCCAACGAGTAATACTAATGGTAGGAGTAATAATAATAAAAACTTGGTGGTGGAGATTAATTCTTCTTTACCAACATGGCATCAGGGTTTCCGTCGTAAAGCTCGAACACCTCGACATGGGAAGCCGATGTCTCAGCAGCAGCAACATCAACAAGCACCTAAGGCTGAGGAAGAACCAATTGATCATCTTCTGATGATGAATGATAACGCTAATAGTAATCTTCCTCTTGTGCCTGAGCTTGGCAGTGATGAAACATCTCCGGATGAAAATGAAGAGCAGCTGCTTTACCGTGTTCCTATATTTGATCCTTTCGTTGAAGAATTTTGTTCATCTGTAATGTCTAACGAAGTGGTTGCTACACCGACTAATAATACTAATGAAGTCGGTACAAATATAGGACACATTAATTCGTCGAAAATACAGTTACCAGAATATGAGCATGTAGCGTCTGATCATTATGAAAGCCTGTCGGGTCTGAATCTGCCATCTGATTTGGATCTAACAGAATTTGCTGCTGATGTAGAGACCTTGCTCGGAAGAGGACTCGATGAGGACTCGTATGGAATGGAAGGCTTAGGTCTGTTGGAATCTAAAGAGGAAGACTATTGCTGTTTTAGAAGCAATGGAAGGGTGAAGGAGGAAGAAGACGATGAAGAGCTAGAAACTTCTGTAGCATGTCATATGGACGCGGAATTCGATCTTTCGAGAGAGACTTTGGATTTGAATTTCGATTACGAGTCACCTACAACTGGAGAGGAAGAGGAGGACATTAAAGTAGTTCATAATCCTATTGCTCCTATGATGATGAACGATGGAGTACATAATAAAGTTGTTGAAACCCCAAAGGCGATATCGTTGAGGCTTAACTATGAAGCAGTTATCTCTGCTTGGGCTACGCAGGGTTCACCTTGGACAACCGGAGGTCGGCCACCGAGCAACCATGATGATTACTGGCCCGAGTATCTGGTATGCGCTGTAAATCATTGCAGCACTTTCATTTTTAGGCTTTCAAAACCCTGGTCAATTCATCTAAAACAAAGCCATCTTCATGAACTACTGAATCACTAAATTATTGTGTATATATATCACTTGTGTGCTAGTATATATATTACTATGTGTGTTTTCCGGTACTTCATGTTTCATTTTTACGTATGTAACTTACTGTTTGTTGGAAATTCACTGGTTTTCATGTTTATTTTGTTACAGGGTACGTCTCGCAATACAAATGTTCATCACCATAGCTACGGAGATGTAGGAGGTGGAGGAGCAGCAGGAGGAGGCCACGCGGGAATGAATGGTGGTGATGGAGGAAGAGAAGCCAGAGTGTCAAGATACAGAGAGAAACGAAGAACACGATTGTTCTCTAAGAAGATACGATACGAAGTTCGGAAATTGAACGCTGAAAAGAGACCTAGAATGAAAGGAAGGTTTGTCAAGAGGACATCATCATCCTTCATGGCAAATTCAGTTGGTACTGATTTATCATTTTGATGATTATGAACCTTTCTTGCAGCTAGCTATAGCTAGTTAACTGTAATTTACCAACAACACTGAAAGGCAGACAGACTATTAGTATGCATGTACCTATGAGTTTTAGTTTCTAGTATATAGGGTAATATTTGAATATTGTTTCATGCTTGCATGCATGTTTTTGCTTGTTTCAGGTTTAATAAGGATAATTAAACACTGAAATGAGTTAGGGCTTCTTTTTATTCCCAGCTCTCTTAATCTCCTCTTGTACATTAAATTTTGAAAATAAATGCAATCAATCGGTTGCCTTTGCAAATTTTTATCTCTTAAGATCAATTTTTTCTGCTGTACTAGATTTGGGAGGAAGATTAAGGGTTTGTTTTAACTTTAAGAGGTCATAACTCGTAACCATATTAATGACTTAACATCATTGTCTGAAACCGGTATCAAGCTCTAGCATGAGAGCCGAGTTGAAGTCATTGTCAAGAAACCCAGAAGAATTAATATCCACCATGGAACGACCTTTGCTTCATCTCGCTCACCACTTGATTATTCGTTTTCAGTCTCAGTCGAACCGTCCTCTTTCTTTCGCACCCACCCATTGGGATTTTTCGGTATGGAACGGAAGTTGGAGAATTGCTCTCGTATCAATTCAGAGTAACCCTCAGCCAAGGCTAAAGACAACTAAAGCCATTTTCTTTCTTAGTCAAATAAACTGCTCAGACAGCTCAACGTTCAAAAAAACAATACAACCAATCTGATTAAGGGAAATAGAAATGACTACAATATAAATTGAAAAGCTAAATGTTACATGGACACCTTTGAAACTGACCTAGGAAACCGACTCCCTATAGTCCTAAAACACCCTGCTTGATACTCTCAGAATGGGTGCACCTCACGGTTGATTTCCTGTTCCTTCCGAGGCGAATCTCCAAAAAAATATAAGTACATAATTATCGTCATAAAACTTCAACCCCATGTCATAAATTTTCATTAGGATGGGTGTTTCATAATAAGTTATATGATACCTAAAGTTCCACGAAAATTGAAGAATGTTCGGACTGTTCATGTAACTGCCTCTGCTGGTACCTATGTGGGTCTGCCACTGATTCTGGATATCATATGTTACAAAAATTGCCTAAGACAAACTTAGTATTTGAAAGGGCCTTGCTGGTAAGTCACTTGTTGCAAAGAACCTTGCTGAGGAGCTTGTTGGTAAGAGCCCTGTATAGGGCTTAGTTGTGAGGCTGGTTGATAAGTGCCATGAATAGGGCTCAGCTGTTGGGAGGTTTGTTGGTAAGGGACTTGAATCGGGCTTAATTGTGAGGCTTGCTCGTAAGAGCCTTGATTAGGGTTTGATTGTGGCGCTTGCTGGTAGTGACCTTGTAGAGGGCTTAGCTGTGAGGCTTGTTGGTAATGCCCGGCTTGCTGTGAAACTGGTTGGTAATGCCCACCTTGCGATTGCTGGTAAGGCCCGCCTTGCTGTGACGTTTGCTGGTAAGACCCGCCTTGCTGTGACGTTTGCTGGTAAGACGCGCCTTGCTGTAACATTTGCTGGTAAGACCCGCCTGGGTGCGACGTTTGCTGGTAAGGCGCACTTTGTTGAGAGGCTTGCTGATAAAGCCCACCTTGCTGAGAAGCTTGTTGGTAAGTACCACCTTGCTGGGAGGCTTGTACAGGGGCTTGTTGATAAGGGGTGCCACCTTGTTGATGAGGGACTTGATGCTGGTGAGAATTGAGGCTCTGTATGGCAGATGCAATGTAGGCTTGAAGAAGATTTTGTGCTGCATCCATTTGCTCGGAAGACCCCTGGATCTCAACAACACATTCCGAACCACCCGACTGGTCATTCAACTTCACTTTAGCTCCTGACATCTGAAATGTTACATGAAAATAAATCAGGAAAAGTAAATAAGTGAAAGACATACCAAGAAAAAATTACAGGGAGACGCATTGTCCCAGTGAGTATTAGTAGTTCCGAACGAGTCTATGTACTGCTAAAGAGGTTTGTGTGCGACGCTCTTCATTCGACTTAAACAGTGTTGAAGATATTAAAAAGATATCTTTCTGCACAGGGTTAGAAACTACCTGGCCAATATTAGTAATGTTGCTTCCTCCTGCAGCAAGGACAGCACTAACTGCAGCATTTGGAATCTTGATCTCCATAGAGTGGCTTATGTTTGGGTATCTGTAAACCATTAAAGATAAAAAGGTTTTTTCATCACTAAATATAGAGTTTCTTTTTTCCTTTATGTGCTTTTTTTTTTATAACACTGACATAAGAAGATAAATTGAACAACTGAAAACATATGGGAACACACTAGTAGAAAAAACATACCCAGCTGTAGCAGGCGGACGGACAGGATAATTGTGAGGTTCATATTCGTGTGCAGCACCCTACAAGAATGTAGCATGTTAGCAGCCATCATTGAAATAGTCTATTGATATTAAAGAACTATTTTAGATTCACCCAACATTTGAGTTCCCTAATCTTATTTGGTAGTGACTTGGTAGTGACCAATGATGCCAGGGTCAGGCCATCCACGAACGACTTATTATGTCACTTGCGTAGCAATTATATACATTAAAGAAATAATATACCTTGGAAGTATGATTTATACATGCGAAGCTCATCCGCACATTCATCTTCATGTGAGAGTGTTCTATGGTAATGGTACATATTCATAAATGTAACGATGGTAGAGTTCAGCAAGAATCATTTGGCAGAGCTAGGAATATAGCTATTGGGAGCCAAAAAAAATTTAGGGTAGGCAACATGGCAAAACTGGGCTTTGGAAAAAAAAAAGGCAACTGCCAACCCTTGCTGTGGGCTGGCTCCACACCTGGCAAGAATCCGCCAAGACTTGCATGACATAGTGCTGAAGACATAATGAACATCTTAGAAGGTGTTTCCGAAACAAAACAAAAATACTCTTAAAAGATGGTCTTGAGGTTTAGCGCAATGATTTGCCTTCAATTTAGCCTATATCTGGTGCTCACCTCACCACCTACACTTATTAGGAGGCTTAACCATGAAACTAAGAAGATACCTGATCATGTCCATATCCACCAGAACTTCCAGATCCTATCCTGCCAGATGGTGGTGGTCCTCTTTCAAAAAAGCTCTCTGAAGGACCAAATCTGTTGAAAGGCCTTGCAGGAGGAACAGGTTCAGCAGATGCACTTGTACCTTCAAGACTTCTAGCTCTAAGTCTTGATGCAATTTCCGACAATGCATCTCTAGCAACATTCATATTTCCAGATATCTTTATTTAAAGGAAGAAAAAAAAGCGCATAAGAAAAACTGTTAATTGCAAAGAAGAAAATTAGACAAACTTCTGAGCCACAGGCTCATGGCAGTGACTGACCACATTACCTGTACAAGCTCTTCATCTGGAGATGCACAATTAGGCTTCCCATCCTTGGAGATGATACGTATATCCGCTCTGCTTCGCCTTCTCATGTCAGTAATTATATGACCACCTTGCCCAAGGAGGCATCCGACCTTGCTTGATGGAACAAGAAGTCTTGTCGTAAAATTACCTTTCTCAGACATTTCGTTCGTCTTACTTTGAAGATGAAGAATAGCTTCAATAGTTGGTGATCTTGGGTCCCACGCAGCCTGGAAAAAAAAATTGGACAAACGACAAGTTCAAACTTGCTCACACTCAAAAAGACTAGCTTTTACAAGAGAAAACTCGTCGAAGCAATATTTCATCCTTAATAAGACTAGATTTTATTGGTATATAAACGGAGAAGTTATATGTAATTGAGACGTAAACAGATAAATTATAACAATATACTACTTGTAAGCTAGGAGGTTCAAATTTTACTTCTATTGATGAGACAAGAATCACGCGTTCATCTGCATCTGGTGATGTATCTAATACATGAATGCTAGCCCCTGTTTCTTGTTGGACCTGCTTTACATTAGTGCCTCCCTTGCCAATAACCCCACCAATTTTCTCAGCCGAGCACAAAATTTTCATGGAAAACTCATCTGACGCTTTTCCATTATTTCCTGAGGACATGCCACTGAAACCACCTCGTCCAAACCCAGATGGTTCCTTCCCATATCCCCCATCCCAAGGCAACGGTGGAGGACCATGTGGCCCAGCATTCCGTTGAGACCATGGTGGGTTCCCTTGTGGCATCATATTTCCCATGGGAGGACCAGGGGGGTAAAAACCGACCCCACCAGTATTCATTGGCGGGCGCGGATTCTGGTGCAGCATAGTTGAAATGTCGTAAAGAGCCCTCTTTGCTATAGCTGATATTCCAGATATCTGAAAAGTGCTTTTAGGTGTTAGAGATTATTAGAGACCACAAAGACCATGCAAGACCCTTCAGAACCAAATTTAGGAAGATTAAGCATCTATATTTTGCAGAATCCAGTATCAAAAATGAAAAACAAAGGGTGAAAAGGGTATCAAGAATGATTTTGCTATATATGAAAAATCAACAGGGTAATACAAACTAACAGGCGAGAACCTGCCAACCTGCAAAACCTCATGAAGTACTTCATATCTAACTAAAATTCTAGTCTAACCTAATGAGAGTGCAAATCCAGGGAGGTCTTACAGGGTAGTTACCAAGAACACCTTTAATACTTTTTGAATTAGACGAAATTCATCAAATCTAACTTTGATTAACTCAACCAACTCAAAATACATTTCGTGCAATATTTTCAGCTAAACTGACTATAAGTTAATAGTAAAGGAACGGTAAACTAAGATGAAGCCAAAGCGCTGAGAAGTTTTAATATCCTCCACGCCGAATAGAAACTCATAAACCCAAACAGGAATTCAAAGTGAAAACTTGCCGCATTGAAGGAAAAACCAAACTCAAATAAGATTAAAATCCGAAATGCTAAAAACATTAGTATCTGGTTTTCCCTTCACCTGTCAAAATACGAGAAATGCACAAGTGGGGAAAATAGTGAAGGCAGAAAATAGGTTACCTGCACTAATTCATCAGTAGGCATTGCACAAGTTGGAAGGTGGTCTGAAGGGAGAATACGAATATTTGCACCAGTATCAGTTCTCAACTTCTGAATTATATGCCCGCCTTTACCTAAGAGACACCCTACTTGATTGCTTGGAACAAGAAGGCGCGCCGTAACAATATCGTCCTCGTTATTTTCGTCATGCTCCTTGCCACCATATAGCTCATCGTCTTCAGCAATCCTCTGATGAACTTTCAATAGAGCATCTTGGGCTGAACAATGTGGCTCCATTTCCTCAAGTTCTTTTTCAACATGAACATCATTCTCAGGATCATCTCGCTCCTCCGTAGTATCAAGGACCCTAGGTTTTTTTGCCGCAGGACTAAAAATAATAATTACTCTCTCATCAGACCCAGCAATAGCTTCATCAACCTTAATCTTCGCCCCTGTCTCTTCTCTCATGGCCTTAATTATGCCTCCACCCTTTCCTATAACACTACCAATCTTTCTGATCGGACAAAGAAGCCGATATACTGTCTCTTCCTCCCCACTTGGAATTGCAAAATCTTGTTCAAAACCAGAATCAAACCTTTTACTTCTTTTGAAGCCACCCCCATTTCTCTCAAATTGGACCCCAGGAGGCCCAGGTCGTTTCCTGAAAGGACCCGGCCTCCCCCCTTTATTCTTACCCATATGACTATAAAACACACGGAATAACCCAAGCTATTCAAGCACGATCGTAGTCTGTGAAGTAACAAGCAAGAAAGTAGCCAAACTAATTATATTTTGGTGAAATTGCAAAATTTTAGTACTTCAGGAGATGCAAAGCAGAACAATAATTTGAGTAATAATTCTAAATCCAATGTTTTACTTCTACACGACATTGATAGAGTACGTAAATTGATAATCAAGAAACAAAACTATTGCCCCTAGAATCTTATCATCACTCACCTGATAAAAAAATTAACTTTCTAGGGTTTGTAACGAGACGAGCTAGAACCCACCTTTTTCATTTCTTCCAATTTCCGTAGTTACTAACAATGTGAAGGTGTTTTATTAGGCCTATGATGTAAGCTAATAAATAAATCTGATTACTTTCTAGTTTCTATCAACTCTTACAGCTAAAATTCAGAGAAGTAATGCTATAAGCGAAATCTAGGGTTTCTTCAAGAATTATTTACAAATTATGGATATATACAGAGAGAAATCAACATAGAAGTACATACCAGAAGAAATTGACGAAGATTTATTGACTGTTTCCATGGTCCATGATCAATCAAAAGCAGCTATGAGATTTTGTTCTATGGAGTTGGGTTTTTGGGATGCTCGAAGTTTTTAGGATTTAGGGCTGGTAAGTTTGTGATTCTTTTCACTTTGCCTTGTGTTTTTTTAGGAAAGACTGATTTGGTGCTTCTAGGAGTATTATGTCTTGATAGGTTTTATGTCTGTTATTTGTCACGTGTGCATGTTTTGTTTCTTCACTACCAGTAGTAACTCGTTGTTAATACAATAATTTTATGAAAAATTACTAGGTATCACCGGGGCCTACGGCCCAGGCTCAACCTTTGATCAGTGTTCTACGTCATGTAGACTTCGGTATTAACATAGGATTTTTATCAAGTCAGTTACCTCCTGAGATTTATACATGTAGACTTCGGTATTAACATAGGATTTTTATCAAGTCAGTTACCTCCTGAGATTTATACTTCGTGTGCTTATTAAGAGCCACGTGATATTGGTAACTAATTCAGTAGTCATCTAGGATATTTACCAACCTAGGTGACCCCACAGTATATCCTTATGAGTTATGACTTGCCTTCATAAGTGATGGACTTTATCCAAAAGTGTATGCAAAGAAAATCTTTTATGACTCATGCAGCATAAATCACACTCTCAACAGTGCAGTGGCCTAAGAAAACTGGAAAAAAAAAAGATGAAAATTGAGAATTAAGTTAACATCAGAAAGAATAAATTAAAATCAGTGCACACAATGAAAAGAAGAACCGATAAAATTAATTTCTTTAGTTAATAAATCCCCAACTGAAAAGTCAAAACTACATTTTTGTTTATAAATAAAGCTAGGATATCCTTTGAGCTACTCTGCTATCCCGTGAAAACAATCTTAGTAATCACCTGAAGGTTTATCCTTCGAGAGAGATTTCTCTTAAAAGCTTTCCCAAGACTATGATCCAACTCCATATCTTCTGTTCGAGTCCTACTTTGTGAGCATCAAATAATGGAATCACTGTTTTTTTTTCGTCGGAAGCATGTGTAAGGTTTTAGCCTGCCCAACCCAAGTAAGAATTCCATTTGCTTACAAATAAAGAAGCAGATGAAATTAAAATAATTGAACACCTTATGTTTCAATATCCTTAAATCTCATTAATACGGTATGGTGCTCATTGAAGATGCTAAATGCAGTTTTTTGTCAAAAAATAAAAGACAATTAAATCTATGCAATAATTTACCGATACTACAATTAACGAAGCGTTTCAGTAAACAAAATTATTTAGCAAACCGTACATGGAAATTGCGTGATACCAATATAACAGATTTATCCCTTTCATCTTTGCCAACTTTGAATAGCTCAGAGAAAACTTGTAATTTGTTCACTGATACGTACATGAGTGCACAATCCTTTGGATCTCTCTTTTTTAGAAATAGCAATCTACTAATCTACATGTTCAAGTCGCCCTGTGTCAGAGAAGAAGGAATGCTCATGTAAGTGAAATACTGCAAATTCCTACTGAGAGAGAGTAAAATCAAAAATCAAAATCAAAACCTAGTGGCTATTACCGTTGTCAGAAAATAATGAATGCTCCTGTAAGTGAAATACTGCAAATTCCTACTGAGAAAGTAAAATCAAAAATCAAACCTAGTGGTTATTCTATGAGCTTGTCACATAAAAATAGCGCGTAAAAATAATGAAACATAAATAAGAAAATAAAAAACAGAATGAAAAAAAAAAAGAAAAAAAGTACTATCAGTAAAATCAGAAAAAACAACAAAACCAAAATAGAATGGAGATTTAATCCAACCCTTACTGAAATACTGAAAATTCCTACCGAGAAAGTAAAATCAACACCAAAACCTAGTAGTGGTTGTTACCATTTCTATGAGCTTGTCACATAAAAATAATCAATATAAAAAAGAAAAGAAAAACAGAAAGACTATATGAAGTAAAGCTTTTATACAATATGAAGGAAGAAATTGATAAGAAATTCTACTAATACAAAACAGACTAAGCATCTTACATTCTCACCAATTGTTAACGTTGTATAATTCATCCATGACCACTGTAATAAAATCATAAGAAACAGTATACATTTTGATTGCATCAACCGTCTTCATTCTAGGTTCTATCAAGGCGTTGCACCATTTCTTTGGCAAATCTCAAACGGACCTTATTCTGCCAATTTCTAAAAATAGATTCAGTGGATCACGAAATCAAATATTTTACAGGAGGATATTATTTTCATCGAAATTTATTTTGCTCTATACTTTTTTCCTTAAGTATTTGTGTCTCAGAATTCTTTTGAATCCAAATCCTATTTGGTTTCATGCCTCTGTTCTAGACGTTTTCAAACTAAGAGAGAATAAAAGTCTGTCCCATTTAGTCCAGACATTACCGAATATATCCTCAGTGTAAATGTTTGAGAACAATTTACGCTCGAAATCCAGCACACATCTAAATTAAGCTACAAAACTGAATGTGATCTATTTATCCATAAACTGAATGTGATCTATTTACCGAATATCTATCTCACTTTTAAGTGAACCAAAGACACCTATTTCAACCAAGTAATTTGTAAGACTGGGTTTATTGAACGAATAATCACCGAGGATCTCACCAAGTAAATGTTCTCAAACAAATAACATAACTGTTATTGAAGTATCGAGTCGACAAAAGCTGGTAACTGAATAACATTGTCATTTGAGTTCAAACACAGGATAGATACAAAAATGCAAATACTTAGCAACTTCATTACATGGCAAAACATATATACAATGGCCAAAGACACTAAAATATAATCAAGATAACAATTGGTGAATATTGTAGGAACTGAAAACGGAAAATAGTAAGGTATGTATGCAATGAACCTGGCAGTTTATTTGGCTCATGTTGCTTAAAAATGAGGTTTAGGACATTAAGATGTAAAACTTTAGAATACATGAATGCACAGAAGATGTAAGAAAAAAATGTAAGATTAATGATTTACAAAAATTAAGATACAAACCTTGCCCTTGCCATCATATGAATCCCAAAACATATCGCGTTGCAGAATCCAACACACTGATAAATTCCATTATAATACCCAGTACAACAACATAAGCATTCTCTATGCACTTACGAATAAACCGCGGTCCGCCATACGAATATGTGTGCATTGCAGAATATATCCAGTAACATGTGTCCCTGGAATACACTGCCAAAAATCTCACAGGCTCATATGCTTCCCGCATAAATTTTTTACGGATTTCATATCCCATTATCTGCTATTGATAAATAACAACAACCCTTTTTCTTTGTGTCTTGAGAACTCAAATATAAATGACCAAAAGCCTAACCAGAAATCAATCCAGGATAAAATCCATACTTCATGAACTACAGATAAACTATCAAACAATGAATTCAAGATGGAAATTGGAGTTATTGAGTTCACTTATTTAATGGTGTAAAATTCGTCACCCATGTCGTTGATGTAGTACTAAATATATATCTTTATCTTCTTCAAGTGATTGATTCAATAAAGTCTGCTATAAACGCTAGAATTTTTAAGCCTTTGATCAATTCGGTATACCAAAAACTGGAAAAACTCGAATTAAGAAATATAAAATGCTTACCCTCAAATTCAAGAGAAACCTGTTGATTAGCATGTTGAAAGCGAGATTAGGTTTCCATAGCCTGACAACAAATTTAAGCGTAAAGTCCTGACCAATGAGAAATTATAGATTATCCAAATAACTCAATAGGCAGCAAATTAAAGAAAACTATACCTTTAGGTGCACCAAAGGCAGTAGCAGCAAATCAATTTCTATTCTAAGAACCGGTCAATTCTCCCAGTAAGTCTCTTCCAACCCTTAACCAAAACAGAGCTATGAGCCGTTGGATAGAAAGTGAGAGATAAAAAGCAGTTGAAGTTGAAATTTCACCTCTTTGAAGAAGTCGCAGTGGGGGCTGCCTTCAGAGCAAGGCTGTTTACAAATATAATAAACTCATTGTTATGTCATCTATGGGAGTCGAACCTACAACTACATGGTTAAAAACCATGTGCTCTACCAATTGAGCTAAGACAACGGTTTAACTTAATTGCATCCTTGTTGCGTAATCCATGGCATCCAACTTTTGGAGTCAAATGATACCTATATATAATGAAAGAGTAACTTATTGACAACCTAAGTAATATAAGCAAGGTATATATAGTGGTTTAGTACATCTGCAAAACACAAATAATCAATTTGAACAAAGCAAACATTAAATAGAGAAGATGGGATATATATGGTATACGCTGAACAGAGAAGATGAACTGTACATGATGGGAAGAAAAATGTACTTCTGCCGAAGAAAGATTTTTTTATTGATATATTGTCTAGAAAAAAAAATGATTGGATACCGCAAATTACTCTAAGCACGTACTATCCCTGTAAGTCGTATCCAACCTGCAAACAGACCACTTATGTAAAGAAGAAGATAAAAGAAAGAAATTAAGATATTAAGTTATAAACCCAAATGGTATCACCATTCCTCCCAACCCAACCCAACCCAACTGATACTTCAACTGTACTTATGTACACTCAAGTTTTCCATACGAACCCATTAACATGAACTTCTATACTATCGACAAACCAAAGGGAAAAATGATTGAATCAAATGCTCATATGAAGGAAGTTCAAAGTACAAAAGAAAAGGCAAAGGAATAATTTAAAGAATATACCTAGCGACCCATAAAGTGACTTATCCAATATTTCCCTGCATCCAACTCGCCATGCTACGCAAACCCAATAAACCTATAAAAAGAAATCAATGCATAGACATTAAACCTACTAAATATTTTCAAAACTTCATTTCGAACCATGAACTTTGGCTCTTTTCAAGAAAAAAAAGTGAAGCAACCACTGTTGTACGTTACAGCCACATTAGGTTTAGAGATTTAAAATATAAACATTTAATTATTTTTTTTCGTTAAGCTTAATTGCCCCCATAATATTGTAACCTCTTAAGCTATTCGTGTTCCAAGCTAAGAACAATCGAAACACCATGAAAAAAAAATAGGGCAAGGGAAAGCAATTACCAAAAGGGGTCCATAACTGAGTAACGTTACAATCTAAAAAAGTCTGACCCCATCAAGCTTTTCAAAACCATATCTTACTTTAAGTGAGTTTCTCTATTCTTTCTTACTAAATTTGAAACCCTTAGGATTGGTATCCATTTTCTGCAATACTAAGAAAATATACCAACAATATCCACATACTCAAGAAATTACATAACAACCAATTAAAAAAAAGAATCTTTCTTTGAATTATCGCTCATTAAAACAGAGAGAAACAAATAAGACGAATAAAAACTTGATGGGAAAACAACAAATTATGACCTTTCACAGTCCCAAACATTATCAGATAAGAAAATATCTTGGTCTGAAAAAGAAAATTTCTTTCATCTTAAATTTAGATGTAGGAATATTAACAAACGTGTATAGATTATTTTCATATGGAAGAGAGGAGTTTCTGGTTAAAAAGTGATACTGATAGTCTAGCCAAGAACAATAAGAAGACCACCTCTATAATAAAAAGATTTAAGGAGATAAACATAATGAGTAGACCACCTCTTTCTTATACAAATCAGTTGAAAGAACAATAATATCTAGTCTAGACGCGCGATGTGCTTGCCATTTCGCCCTTCAGCGAACCTAGAGGCCTGATTGCACTCCCCTGAAGCATCAAACTAAAGTGTCCGACTTTCATGGGATCTCTTCCTCATGGTTTGATCCCATTGAAGGTACTATAATCAAATTCCAGAAATTAGCTTACGACATCTGTAAGAAATTAGTTACTCGATTCACCACACAATTAATCCAAAAAAAAAACTGGGGCTTTTCCTTGAGATTCATGGATATATTTTTCCATCTTTCAAATCTTTTAACAACACTTAGAGTAATCAAAACATTTCAAGCAGCAGAAGATAAAACGAATAAATATAGAAAGGATTAAAAATAAGAATCACCATCGCAAATAGTATTGCATTTGAAACAGTTTTGGATTATGGTACACCACAAAACATACAATGTGATGACATTCAATTAAGATGAGTATAAACTTTACATTGATGATATTCGAACATCTATAAGGTGGATGATAGAAAGGTGCGCCCTTTCACAACCAAAGGAGAAAAATATTACTTTAAAATATGAACAAAATAAACTTCCCAGAAACAACTTTCCTTTTCTTTATCTTAGCATGTTAAACGGCTAAAAGTCTCTAGACATTGGTTAACAATAGTAATTACTCGTCATCTACGCGTGTCTTGGTTCTTCAGTTGTGCGATATAACATCTACGTTTTAGATCAGGTCAATTTATAAGTGAACATCAATGTAAATTAATGAGAACTAATTATGTAAAAGTATATAGAGAGCATGAGAATATCTTTGCTTTATGAGATGTTTTACTACGCAGATCGACCCAAATATTAATTGTAATTTCTCCTATGCAAAAGCAAATTTGCACCACTTCTTTGCATTCTATGAATCCTTAATTAACTTAGTTATCTTCGAAAATTCTTTAGCAACTGTCGAAGTTGATATCAAAAGTTGACTATCTTCGGAAAAGCTTTAGCAACTGTCGAAGTTGACTATCTTCGTTAGTCTACATCTTATTACACTTAAATTTGTCTCAACCCATTGAACAACAATATTTTCTATTTGACCTAAAGTATGAAAAAAAAAATGTTTGTATATGATCATCAGTAATTTCAGTCCACAAAATGGTGCTCATTATCAGTAAGAGAGGGTATTTGAATAAAACTATAGCAGCATACAAAGGGTATCAAGATATTACCATTAATTTGGCAAAAACTATTGACGCACCCCAACTTAATGCCAAAATGCTTCGAATTTGGAGATGGAAGTTTCTTATATGAGTTCCACGATAAGCTGCACAATTGAGGCGTTAAAGTAGTAATTTTAGTCATAGATCGTGACATACCATGACCTCAGGACCTGAGGCATACAAAGGTTTAGGAGAGTTTTTCCATCAAAAAACTTTTGATATACAATTTTTCCCCAAACTAAAGAAGATATATTCTGGCGGATCTCAGACCTCATCCTGGTCAATACCAAACCTCCCCATTGTTCTCCAGTCTTGAACAAATACTGCAAATAAATATTTTTAAATTAGTTTAAATCGCTAGAAATCAAACAATAATATCATTAGTATGACAATGTAGATTATATCAGCAATGTAGACGGTGTTGTCGGTGGAAACTTAGGTTGGATACGTTATTACCTTGCATTGCTGCAGATTTTTCAATTTCATTGCAATTGTAGTTCTTTTTAATTTTATTTTGTGATTAAACAATGCAACTTATTGAATCCTAGTTTCATAAACCAAGAACCCAGAAATAAATTACAAATTGAACATCGTTTTCCTCTCAAGCATTTTTACAAACAGATATAAGTTTAACTAACATCAGCTGAGTAAATCCTCTTCTAATCTTCATAAAATTGAAGGAAGCAAATCAAAATAAAATAGGAGAGATGTGAAAATTCAATTTGTCAGAATTGGGAAAATAGAAATTCATTATGGAAAAACATATGTACCTGCAGTATGGCTGTGTAATGATGATGATTTAGCTGGTTATAGTGGTGTTGATGATTTAGTGGCGGTGGTGAATCGGAGCTTAATAGGACGCTGAAATCTGTACGGTGGTGTTGATGATTCAGCCTCTACTTTAACACACTTCCGCAATAAACATAACCTACTAACCTGGATCATTGTTGTTTGTAGTAATTCACAAAAGCGATATCAAAAACTTGGAATTTCATAGCTTTCTAAATTTTACACAGGAAGATACAACTAAATAAGATTTAAATCCGTTAATAAGCAACTCATCATCATCAAGACTATTAGGAGTAACAACAACAATATTAATGTATCAAGACAACAACAATATTAACAATAACAACAGAAAACTAATAAGGGGGGGAATACTCTTAAAATCAATATTAGTCGGAAATCAATTTGAAATATGAAAAGCAGAGAGAATCAATATTAATTGGAAATAAATTTCAATCTTATAAGTAAATCTAATTCAATTTGAAAAGATTCTTATAAGAACCGTTAGTGGCTGAGAAGTTGGAGTAAAAACCCTAGAAATCCTATTATACCTGGTTTGCCTGATTGTAGTCGGAGTCTATAATTTAAGGTTGATAGACATGATTTGATGGCATATCTCCTAAATCATTGTAAAGAAAGAAAGACGGGTATCTAAAGGGTTAAGGTTTCATCGATGATCACGCCATCTCTGATTTTTTTTTTTTTGAAATTGTTAGTAAAAAAGAGGCTTGTTATTCGTTTTATGGCAATCTCCATGTATTGAACAAATTGGTATTACGATTTGTTAAAACCGTTTGCTTCCCAGCCGTCCAATTGACTACTCCATCCGTAGCTTCCCGACCTTCGGATCGGTGTCCCCATTAAATGACGTCCGTTTGATAGCCCTGGCTATCATGGAGACAAAGGCCATACCTTTTTATAACTATGATGAATAAAATTATTAGGAATCCTCCACTGACCAGTAGTCTCGAAGTCCCAGTTATCAGCCTTTCCATGACTCCGTGTGTTTGGAGGATGTCGTGTCCAGTAAGAGTTAATTGAAGTTTTCTCTTAGGCCAGTCCTAAGGTCTGGCATCTAGATTGAAAGTCCATGTCGGCTAGAATAACCCCATAAGTAGTGTGTCAGTTCTAATTTAGCATCTAGATGCGCTGAACCGTTTTTCGTGGCCGCGCTGAATGGAAGAGCGCAACCATCTCAGCCGTCGGATCAAAAAGTAAATCAATCTGCGCTAAACCAAACAGCGAAAAGTTAATTTTCTCTGTGCTGAATCATTCAGCGAAACTATCTCGCTACTAGTTGGAGCGCGAGATGTATCTGGAAAGAGAAGTAGTATTAAAGAATAGGCAATGCTTTTTGTGTAATCTGCAACGCTTTTTGTCTAATCTAGCAGCCAAATCTAGCCCATAGGACTTAGTCTTAGCAGACTTAGTCTTATGGTGATCAAACTTCAAGCAAACAATTCAAGTTGCGTTGCCTTGAATGTGCTCTTAATTTTTGGGGTAATTCAAGATTCAATCAAAGTATACCTGGTGATTTAACGTAGCGAGTGGAGTCGTTGGATCATCAATGAAGTGTTAAAATGATGGTTTTGATTTTCTATGTCCAATGGTTGGTAGTGTTGGTCGTAAGCGCAACAAAATAGTATAGATATTTCCCACTAATGCTAACAAGTAATATCGCGGTAGTAAGGATTGTTCCCTCGAGGAGATGTGTAATTGTATTTGTATTCACTTTTTATGTAACTAAAAGAGGGTTGTGAATTGAATTTTAAACTAAATAATGAAAATGAAAATTATGGTTAAGGAGTCATTATTTGTTACTAAACATATGATCAATAAACAAGTCAGATTTAACTTCTTATTCTCTCGATACCAATAACACTAAAGCATCCTATTACGGGGGTTACTCCGACTAAACTCGCAATATCATCAAAGGCGCAAGAGCCACTTTCTGAATTTCCTCCACTGAATAACTTGGCGCATGAGTCACTTAAGAAACCAATGACATCTATGAGTTAGCTTATTCTAAGAATGTCGGCGCAAGAGCCACTCAAATTTAACCAAGGTTACGCTTCTACACATAGTCGCATGGCAACATCCAGTCGTCAAAAACTATGCTCTGCCACTTGTGATAAGAGTTTATCGACAATTCCATATCTTAAACCCCAGTCTGTTTATAGATATATATTATCATGGTTATTTAATTTGCAACTTAAGCAATCAAGACAACAATCATACATGGAGATATTAATAGTAGAAAATAAATTATTAAAGAGATAATAAAAGAATAAAACTTACTTCATTAATTGAATCACCATGTTTAAGACTTCAAATTAATCCCCAACCAACAAGAGAATTAGCTAAGCATAAGTTTACTAAAACTCATGGATAATATACAAAGAAGAAAAAAAAAGAAAAAAAAATCTTAGATGACGCCTTTAAGGGGTAAAACAAAAATTTGCATCCTTATGTGTAGAGAAGTTGTGTAGAAAATTGTATCTAGGCTCCCCTTTATATAGGCTCTGGTAACCTCCTCCTCCTCTTGATGTTTATCTAACTAGAAAACCTGACAACCTAAAAATCTTCCACCTCATTTTAATCCTTATCCAATTTGGAGAATTAACCTCCTCAAAAACCAACAAAAACATTGTTTTTCACGTCCGAGGCTATCACAAAATGTAATTTTGGAAAGGAGAGGGTACCAAGTACACCACCAACTTTTTCGTTCGGCAATTTGAGTGGACAAAACCTAATACAATTGCAAGTAAACCAACTTAATGATCCTTGAACAATATGTATATGGAGTTTATATCTCTTCCTCTTCACAATCAGGAAGTCAAGACAACAAAATCCGTGAACCTGATTGCATAGAAAAGTACTTGGACGATCTCAAAATCAATATCCAAGATCAATCCAATCGAAATCCGAATAATTGAATCTAAATTCTGCCAAATTAACATGAAACTTGCTATCTATCTTTCACGATACGATTCTACAAGAAGGAGTTGCGTAATTGGTCAAAGTTAAGATCGACTTATCTACTAGATTTGATTACATATTACTTGTGTTATTCATATGATACAGATAAAACATAAAATATGGAAAGTAAAAAACACAATACATCAAAATTTTGTTGACGAGGAAAACTGTAACTGCAGAAAAATTCCGAGACCTTATCCAGATTTGAACACCGAACTGTATTAAGCCGCTACATACACTAGCCTTATATCAGACTTTAGACTGGAATGTATCTAAGATTGAATTCACCCTCCAAGAAATTAAGTTGCAGTCGTTCTCCTTACGTCTCTTGAACCTCGGAAGTATCTACGCAATTGATTCCCTTAGCTGACATCCTTTACGGCCTAAGAGTTGCTTCAGCTTAAGTGAAGACTTTTAATACCAATCTTCCTCTAACAGATAATCCTATTTGATATATCTCGTGTAGATAAATAAAAAGTTTCTTAGTTATAACTTTGATATTGAAAATGAGAGGGTACCAAGTACACCACCAACTTTTTCGTTTGGACCTATAAAAAAATACCTAATACAATTGCAAGTAGACCAACTTAATGATCCTTAAACAATGTGTATATGGTTTATCTTTCTGGTACAATAAATAGTTTAGATCAAACATCTGTGAACCTGACTGTATACAAGAACTCTTTGACGATCTCAAAAATCAATATCCAAGATCAACCTAGTATGTACCAGAACAGTACACGAACTGAATTCCAACAAGAACAAGTCTTGTAATCTATATTTCAAGACACGAATTCTCATGAACAAGTCTTGTAGGTTCTATACAGTTTTAGCTAAAAAAATTCTAGGTTGTTTATCGAATCAATTGCTTTTAATTTAATTATATCAAACACAAATATAATTCGGAAGAAAAAAAGTAAACCAAGACACAGTGAAATTTGTTATCAGGAAAATTGTACGTGCAAAAAAAAAGGACCTCATCCAGATTTTAATACCGAGTTGTATTAAACCGCTACATATGCTAGCCTATTATCACACTTCAGACTGGAACGTAATTGAGACAGAATCCACCCCAAGCAATTCAGTTATAGTCGCTCTCCTTATGTCTCTTGAACCTCGTAAGATTCTACGCACTTGATTTCCTTAGATGACGTCCTTTATAGCCTAAGAATTGCTTCAACCTAAGTGAAAACTTTTTGACATTCGGCTTTCACAAATTACCGGGTTGATTTCCCTTTTGATGTGAATCAAGGTTTTGGAAATCTTGTGTTTGTTTTGAATAATTACTAGGTAAAGTAATATCAAAATAAACTTGTAGAATTAGGGTTTATACTCTTCAAAACTTATAGAGATACTTAATTATTCTACAATAATATTAACTAGAATAAATATAGAGATATCTTGTTAAAACATAAACCAAGTTGTACTTTCCCACACAAACCAAATGAAACCCAAACAAACCAAATCCCAATAAACCAAATCAAAGCCCACATAAACCAAACTAAATTTTGAGTTCAATTTGAGTACTAAATCAAGACATCCGGGGACGGTAAAAACAGGATGATACCATAGTGATTTTAGGGAATTTTATGCGCCTTCTCGTGGCCCGACCTCACATAGTCATCACTTCTTTTACCATCCGCCTTAGAAAGGCAAATCACATGGAGCGATCTGTCAAATCTAATTCCCCTAGGCAATATGAAATGCGCTTGCACCTTATGGTGGCTTAGACCACCTGCTCGAGTATTGTTATATTTTGCATGCTTTTAGGCAAGCCTAGGGAAAACCATGATAATCCAAATGAACGAAGTGTCTAGAAGTGACTATTGGGACCATAATCAACCCGCACACATGCATCATTCACCTGGGGGGGAGATGAACAATTTTATACTCCCCCAACTCCTAGTTTGCAATCAACAATGGATACACTCATGGAGCTAAATGCTAGGCTTGAAATGAATGCAATGCATGACCATCCATATAGCAACATGTCCGATTTCCTTTCTAGTGAACCTCATGCACAACCATACAATGAATATCCATACGAGGAATGCATACCCACTTGAAGACTCTCCTTCAATAGAAAAACTCAAAATGATTCTTCACCGATTGAATTACAAAATGATAGGATTGAAAAGAGTGTTTCTAGTCTTACTCATACAACTAACATTGAATATGAACCTAATCCAGAGGTAGATGAGTACACTAAAAATACTACAATTTTGAATGGAGAGATGAATTCTTGCTATGATGATGATGAATATGAAGAGCATGTGTATTTTGAAAATGTAGTAGAGTCTTTAGGTTCAGAGACATAGTGTCTCTTCTGTGAACCCTATGAATGATGCTTCTTCTAATATTCATATATGTGATGATGATTGGAACAATTGCAATTATCCTGAAAATGAACATGATTTACCCTTCTTGACTTTGGGAAAGTGTGTGATGGTACAAATGATTTTATACATGAAAACAACTTAGATGTATTCGACCCTCTCCCGAGTCACAAATTGAAACTCTTTACAAGGTGTAGTTTGTACAAAATTGCAAAACCAACTTTTAAAAATGCCTAATTTAGGCTTAGAGCTTTGTGCTTCCCAAGTCCTCTTGGACCATTTTGCATCAAAGTATAACACCTTTAGGGAACCACAGTTGGTATGTGTATGTCTCCATTATTCTTAGCAAAACTCATTTTGAGTTAGACCTTTGCATGATGTACCTTTAAAATTGCAAATTTTGTGCTCAAGTTTAGGTTTGGGAAAACAAGGCACTTTCATATTATATTTGTGTAAGGCAAGTTAATGTGTGTACATTTTATTGGGTTGATCCTCAACTCTTTAGATTGTTAGTTTATGGTGAATTTTCATTGTATATCCGTAGGGGACTTGTTAAATTTTCTTTTCTTGAATCGGTTGAACCATATATTATGCTAATCCGATATGATCTCCGTTGAGAATGTTGGATTTAGCCTTGACTAAAAAAAGCTCAACCTTGCTCCTGCCGACATCCTAATCTCTTCCCTTTTCTCTTACACTTGCATGTGATCGTTTTAAATTTTTCTATATGTAGACACATTGAGGACAATGTTTGATTTAGGTTTGGGTACATTTGCATTTAGAGTTTTTAGTCTTTTATTTTCAAAAAAAAAAAAAATTCAAATTTTTGCAAATAAAAACCTCCAACTTTTTAGATTTTTAGAGTCACTAGCATGCTTCTAGCTATGCTTACATAGAGAATCCAATTTAAACAACAATTAGGAACCGGAGAACGTAATCGGGTTCCTTAGTTGATTAGAGCGTTAAGTTGGATTTAACCATACCGAGAGGCGAATTAGGTGTTGTTTAGATATTCGGTAGAATCTGTGGGATTATGGGAGACTACCCATTTTACATCAAGTGAGGCACCAAAAGAATGGTGAGCTACCCAACTACCGACTACTTTTGATCTCTTGAGTGCTAGTTTTGTCAATCATGAGGGTGACGTCTAAAGATGAAAACCTTCTAAAAATAGAAACACATCACAACAAATCGGAGCAAAATCAATATTGAAAGAAAAATTGATATAGTCCAAGGTTTATGTGCAACAAAGAAAAAAATAGGATGAGAATTAATAAAATTTATAAAATCAAACAATACAAGTTGTGGAAAATTGAGTGACAAAAGTCCTTTGTCCATGGAGTTAGTTGTTTCATTATTTGTATTTTAACATTAAAAAAAAAAAAAAATCAAAAAATCAAAAAATCAAAAAATAAAATAAAATATTGACCAAGTTTTTGAAGTTTAGAAGGTAAATCAACAATTGAAGACCGAAGACCGAAGATTGAAGCGTTTCTATGGTTCTTATGAGAGAGTGATATTAATTGATGAGTTTCTTCATGGAGTCTGATTTTATTTCGAAGGTTTTGCGGGATTTCTCTCTTACTCCCCGCTCGCACATTGAGAGACTAAAAAAAGTAAAACCAAGACATGAGACTTATGTGAAATTTGTTATCGGGAAAATTATGCTATGTCCTCATAGCTGGTGGATGCTTGAGAAAAAAAAAGGACCTCATCCATTTTTAATACCGCTAAAGTTGTATTAAACCGCTACATATGCTAGCCTATTATCACACTTCGAAGAATTGGAGTCGAGCATCTATGGAGTAGATAGAACGTACAAACCAACAAGGAAGACATGGGCTAGAGCTGAGACGTCTCTTCTCGAGAATCCACCCCAAGCAATTCGTTCGGCTTATAGTCGCTCTCCTTATGTCTCTTGAACCTCGTAAGATTCTACGCACTTGATTTCCTTAGATGACGTCCTTTATAGCCTAAGAATTGCTTCAACCTAAGTATGAAAACTTTTTGACATTCGGCTTTCACAAATTCCGTAGTTAGAAGACCCCTGTGGTTGATTTCCCTTTTGATGTGAATCAAGGTTTTGGAAATCTTGTGTTTGTTTTGAATAATTACTAGGTAAAGTAATATCAAAATAAACTTGTAGAATTAGGGTTTATACTCTTCAAAACTTATAGAGATACTTAATTATTCTACAATAATATTAACTAGAATAAATATAGAGATATCTTGTTAAAACTTCTTAAGGAATTTATGAGATACCTTAGATGACTTTTTCTTTCTAATCCAAATTACGACCAACTAGTGTCGGTATACAATCTTAGATTAAAATCTATCAAATTTAGGGTTTATGATCAACAATTATTGAATGGCCTTATATCAGAAGAGAGGGACCTTAGAAAAGACAAGAATTATTGAATTAGCCTTGATTACAAGTTGTGTAACTATCAAGAATATTATTACCAACTCAATTCGGGAGTGGTATGTAGTTCCTCAAATAATCTAGGAGTTCGACACTGGAGAGCAGTTCCAAGAGTGTTGGCTTACATGAAGGGAACCATAGACCGTAGTTTGCATTACCAAGGTTATCCCACTATATTAAAAGGATGCACCGAACAAATTCCCTAGGACTGTTATAACTCGCATAAAATCCAAATCCAAGGATATCTACATTAGGGGGTGCTGTTGTGTTTGAGGTTCCAAGAAACAATACTGTATTTCTGATTTCAACAATGTTATAAGAACTGATAGCACTTACGAATGTATGTAAGGAGGAAGAATGGCTTAGAAAATTAATTATAAATATCTCACTTTGGAAGAAGCCAACTCCATCTGTCATCATTAATTGTGATAATCATGCTACGATTTATAATGTCTCTAACAAGAATTATACTAGAAAGTCTAGATATCCAAGTCTTAGACATCAAATAGTAAGACATTACTCAAGAGAGGAGTTGCAGCTAACTTTATTGAATCAAAGAAGAACTTAGCAGACCTATTTATAAAGAATCTACCAAAGGAAATGTTTTCAATAAAATGTAACAAAATGGGACTAAGCTATGTGAAAAAAGTTTGATCGCCCATAATAATAACCCAACCTATGTTTTGAAAAGGACAAACAAGCTTCAACGGATACCAACAAGTTACGGAAGTGATTATGGTGCACTAAGTCAAAACTTCTCATCTAATTAGTGCGGTTATTCTGCAAGAATAAGGATGAGCAGTGATTCTTAATGAGTCTACTATTGTATACAAGTGTCTCACATAATCACCTTAAGAGACTAACCTATATGAGTATGGAAATCAGGTCATTTCCTAAGGTTATAATATTGCTTGTGAACTCGGGATAAACACATGTTCATTAACGTGCTAAGCTACTAATACACAATTTGATAAAATCAGTATATGTGGTAATTTCGGTTCTATCACAAAGGGGTACTTTGCTCAAGACTGGTTTCACCATAGAATCTCGATAAAGCTTTTACTTTCTTACATTAAATGAAGGTTCAAATGTAAAAGATACCTATCATTTATGTATTTATTTTTACGATGACCCTTTGTCTCAACTTAGCTTGAAATACGTTGGTTTGATCCTAATTGGGTATGTAGGCAGTCGCTTGACTGATACAATCACTTTTATATTGAAAGTTTTTTTTTTTACCTTAATTTATGTTTTTTGATTTTTGAAAATACGGGAAGAATGTTTGATATTTTCAATAATATCAATAAGGTTGCCCAGATGTATTTTAATAGACCATCTCACGCGAAAAATTTAAGTAAAATTGCTTCGAACCCATTTTAACCAGCCTTGTTTTATACAAAACGGCTAGACCCTGATCTGGATTCAAATCGGTTTGCATTCGAAAAAAAGCGTTCTTTCCCCAAAACCACTGTTGATGCTGATTGGTAGTATATGTTGGTAATGAACATGCATCTTGAACAGATGCAAATACCCTATAAATAGTGGTGATTGTTTTTCTTTAAAATTATCAAATGGATAAAAAAAAAATCTTTGTGTTTTTTTCTTTTCTCTCTAAGCATCATCAAAAACTTCTATTATGTGTTCTTGGTTGGATCAAGGGAGTACAAACCTTGAATTAAGTTACGCTATTCGGGCTTCAATGTATCCTGAAACGACATTCATTGACCTAACATACACGCTAATTGATTGGGAAGGGTCAAAATATTTTTTGAAAAGAATCGAAAGGTCTGAAGTTATCTTAGCTTGGTTCCGAAGCTATCTTAGCTTAAACCTAAAGCAACCTAGGCTTTGAAGTCTATATAAGGGGAACTCTTGGCAACTGGGATCTTTGAATCCCGACACTACTTTTTGGTGTGTCCTAGTTGTATCTAGATTCGTCCTCTCCATAAACCCTGTTAGGGTTTAGCAACTACAAAGACTAAACTGGGATTCGTGAAGCCGGGTCCAGTTATCTTTTATCTTGATAACTCGAGTATCCTGATTTTGATTGTTTATTGAGCCTTGGTCCATCAATCAAGATAGATAGTAATCAACAAAGTCTGTTCTTCTCATACTTTGTCGATTCCACAAATTTTATACTTATGAGGTGAATAATAATCTAGGATGCACTTCGGGTTGCATAGGTCCGGATTTTGAGGATAGCCAGATTTTTGTCTAAGTTGCTATTGATTTCCATCACCTGGATCTTTCGTTTGATCTGATCATCCATTTAGATCGTAAATCAGGAAATCAATTATAGGCTTAATCTGTGGGAGGCAGATTTGGTTTAAAGCCTTCAATTGAGTTGAAGAAACTCTTAGTTGGTGTGAGACCGTCTAAGGGAATCAATTGCACGGAGTCCTGCTGGGATTCAAGAGGCGTAAGGAGCGCGACTGTACCTAAATCAGTGGGAGACTCAGTTCGAGCTCAACTATATTCCAGACCGACGTTAATTGGTAGTAGACTAGTGTCTGTAGCGGCTTAATACAATTTGGTGTTCAATCTAGACTAGGTCCCAGGGTTTTTCTGCATTTGTGGTTTCCTCGTTAACAAAATTTCGGGGGTCTGTGTTATTTTTTCTCTCGTATTATATTGTTTATCCTTATAATTGAAATATCACATGTTGTGAGTTGATCAATCACATTAGCTAGCTCCAACCTTGTTAGTTGGATAAGACTTTATTGGTCCTTGGATATTGGTCTTTGGTACCGTCCAAGAACTCTCTGTGTAGTTAGGTTCACGGATCAGTTTTGTAGACGTTCTAACAACCAGAGAGAGATATATAACTCTAGACACTTTCTTTGATTGTGTTTCTACTCTCAGAGTTGTGTTGATTTTTCTATACAGATTGCCTACGAAAAAATTGGTGGTGTATTTTGGTACTCCCAATGTTTTCAATTGGTATTAGAGCAGGCAAACACGTTAAGACCTAATAAGTCTGTTATTTTGGGGTAAAAACTGATTCTGCTGTGAATGGTAAATTTGGGTGTGCCGCCGAGAAACGAATCTAAACCCTAAACAAATGCACTGCACGGGAGTACCTTAGATTCGAGAGATCAATCTGTACAATTCTGGACTAAACCAAGAAATGGCCGTTCCAGTTTTGCTTCGGTCACAAAGTGAAGGAGAGGATTGATCTTAGGGAGGGAAGCGAAGAAGGTGTTGAGATCAGAATGGTTAACTCTGAAGGTGTGGTTGTTTTATGACTTGTATCAGAAAGGTGGAACTCGCTTGCGGAATGTAAGCTGTGATTTCTTTGGTATTTTTCTGGATACTTGTGTTGATAACCAAAACTGTGTTCTTGGTTGAAATAGGTTGAAAACCTATATTTATATAAGTCATAGTTGAACGCACCCTGATCTCATAGGAAGTGGAAGTAGTTGAGTGATGGAGAAGTGGGGATCGTGTAAAAATGCTGAAAACCACGTCTTACTATGAGAGAAGACGGTTAGTTTACACCCATTACTTCTCTGCTGCCACTAATTGTCCGCCTTTCCTGACACTTTCTTATAATGGGCGTGTTGCACGCCGCACTCTGTAAACCGCCAGACCAATACCCTGATGAACATCCCCCACTTTGTGACATGTTTGATGTCTCCAGTATTTTATAGAAAATATGTAGCAAGTTGCTGATTGGGTCTTGCCTAATTATTCTGACCAACCACGCTCAAGCTAGGTGGCGAGTAGTCATGTGTGACGAGCCAAGTCATGAGACTTGCCGCAAAGAATAGCATGTGACGCTATTAGGTTAAATAACTGAGTTATTTGTGAAGCCGATATTCGTAAAATATCGTATGTATTCGATGCATGTAAAGCATCGCTTTTTAAATAAGCAGCTCAAAATAATCGATGCATGTAAAGCATCGTTGTATAAAGCTCGCTTAAATCAGTTGCGGAAATGTCTTAAAAGGAGCATGACCATCCATTTTCAGGAAGCTGTCAGGAGCCATTCACGCGCGCCAAAGGCAGGCCGGTCGGTCTCTATAGGAGAGTGATGGCTGGCGACTATGGTGACATCTTATTGGTCCCCTGAGATTTAATCTAGGCCGGTCAATTCGGCTGGCGAAGTAGGACGGCCGAGATGATTTGCGGCAGTTAATGGCCGCCTTAAAATTCATGTAAGCGGCTCGACCATCCCCCTTTTGGACAATCATTTGGGAGCCATATGTGGAGGCCGAGGCTTGGCTGATCGCGACTTATGGAAGGGGAGTGGACGTTGATTATGGCCACATCTTGTTGGCTACTTAACATAGGAATTAGGCCGGCCAAATCATCTGGCGAAGTTGGGCGGCCGAGATGATTTGCGGCGGTTAATGGATGTCGTTGATTTAATTTAGGTTTATAAAAGCCGTGTGGCCAACCTATTTTAGGGCCAACGTTTTTGGTGTTGGCGCGCGCTGGGAGTTGTTCGTTCGGCCAGCATAATATTTGGTCTACTGGTGAACGTATCCGCTCCTTGCACGTTGATTAAGGTCGAATCCAGGCCGGTCAATCCGGATGGCGAAGTTGAGCGGCCAAGATCGTTTTGCGGCAGTAATATAATGTCACTTAATAGAAATTAGGGTTTTGTAACTCGTGTGTCCAACAGTTTTGGTAAACGTTTAGTGGCTCCGCTTGCGAGTTGGGGAGATGCCGATCAGCCTAGGCATTAGTAGGCTCGCCGGTGTACACGATGGTGCTTTTCCAACCATGTTAGGAGTCGACTAGGTTTGATAAATCGACTGGCCAAAACGTGCGACCGTGGTCGTTTTTTGAGACTGACATGGGCAGTGTAGATTAGATTCCTTAAGGAATTAGGCGCATCGACCAACCTACTTCCAACTTTATTTAAAAGTGTGTGTGGCGGGTTTAAAGCGATCTGATTGGTCGATAGGAAAGGGGGGCCGACAAGCAGTAACATGGAGCGTGGCCAGTCGGCCACATGTGGCGCCTGTTGAGGCAAATCGGTTGGCCAAGTGGCGCGAGCACGCCTCCTCTTGCTGCTGCTCCTATTTGCCGCAGCTCCTTTTTATTTCTTGTTTTCTGATTTCTGGTGGGACTTTGCTCCTACTAGCTCCATGGCGGATTAATTTCCTAGCTTACCTAGGTTTGGTCTCGACCAATAGGGTTCAAGATATTGCGCGGGGCGCAAAAAAAAACTAAGTTTTGCAAATTAGTTAGGCCAAAATTTGAATCTTGTGAGCTATCACAAAATTGAACAAATTTGATAAATTCTATGTGTTAACACAAAATTCTTTTATTCTCAGAGAGCAGTTAGCGCATCTTCTGATTGAGTATTTTCATGCAGACCTTAATCTTGATACTTCGGGAAACTCATGCTACTCAGCTGCGAGTGAACACTAATTGTATGTTACGGGTTCAGCCGGGGAACATAGCATAGGAAAAATACTCAATAAGCCATACATTAATGAATAATGCATATAAGTAGAAGATAAAATTTATAACTACAAGTAGAATATTTGGGGTTGTTGCTACATGCACCATTCTGGGTAAATTTTATATATAAATATATTGAATTGCTCAATACATACGTTAGTAAGGAGGCATGGGCACTCAACACTCTTAAATGGCTCAGCTTTTTTGCAGAACGACGGCACATTAAATACAGGGTTTTACAATTTTAGCCCTGAACTAAAAACCACCATCAACATTAAGTCCCCTGCTTAGTACGTAACAGTGACATTGTTGCGGGGTAAGCAATAGATGGTGATAGACAGAAAAATAAATTAATATGATCAAGGAGATGAAAGTTACCAGGAGAGGCAAAAATTTTCTTCGAGCATGGGACTGCGCGGCTAGCAGACTTGAAACTGTCATCGCTAATTCGTCCGTGGGAGTTGGCTCAGCGGGCCCAGCTACCCTCGTCCGTGCGTGAATCCAAGATGGATTCCTTTTTCCATTCGAACTCCCAAGGATCCGTATGTATAAAAGGGTGTTAACTCCCCTTTTCTTTTATTATTTGCTCGCTCCTCTTCCATAGCAGTTGGTGTTCCCTTGTCGTTGCTATCAGCAGTTCCACCACGAGTTGTCCACCATTAGCAGCAAGGTAAGCACCTTCGCTCCCTTCCTTTCTTTTGTATGGACTCCAGTCGTATGTGTTGCTCCCATAGTTTTGAAACCCAATTTTATCCTGATCGAATCCTCTTTTGCTGGTAGTGTTGGAGCGAAGGTTAATAGCATCGGTAGAGGTGATCAACAGGATCATAGTGAGGCTAGCATGAGGATTTGAGGTAAGTGCTGTCACTGCTTCTTCCCCTTTTTTTTAGAAACTTAGTTTTAGGTTTTTGGCCGTGGGCGTAATTCCCGCGGCAAAATTTTGCTTTTTTTTTTTTTATTTGGGCGCAAGTCCCTACTCATCTTGGCCATAGGTGTCATGTCCTGCGGCCACAATATTTTCCCAAAATTTTTGTTTTGGTATATAGACTCCATGTTACTTCTTGTAAATTCAAACCACTAGTGGCCATGTCGAATTTTGATAAGAACCCGCATGTATGGCTCTTCCTCTTTTTTTTTTTTTTTTTGAAGTATGAAGTAGTGACTATTCTCCCGTCTTGCTTATAGTAGTTACTCTAAAAGTGAACAGTAAATAAGGAATTCTTGTTTGGATAAGATGTCACCTGGAGATGTTTCTGCTACCCCACTGGGAAGTGTTAACAATTCCAAAGATAGGCCGAATGTAGATGATGAATTCTTCACAAGGTCTTACACTGTTGTAAGGACATATCCCAGCCACGTAATAACCCTCCTTACTGGTTCAGAGAATGAAGGAGTTGTTCAATCGATTTTTCCAAGGCGTCTGATAAAGTTTTGCCTCTAAAGGAAAGAGTATCCATCTTCTCCTATTAACTTCAAGATTTTCCATAACCCACTGCGCTCTTATGACGGATGGATGAGGTACATGATGAGTAATGACCATGTCAGGGACACTCTAATCAAGGCGCAAATCGCGGATGCTGTCATGGCGTCTGCAACACTTCGTATTAGGAAAGATGTTGCAGGTTTGATTACTTTCATCTCTAGATGGTGTATGGACAGTCACACGGCCATATATAGATGGGGCGAGATGACTATTACTTTAGAGAGTGTGGATGTTCTGCTGAGTCTTCCGGTTGTAGGAAATCTTGATTTTAGCATGTCCAACGAAGAAGAAATAATGCACGCCACTCTAGTTAAGAAAGTTGAAGGATATAATCGGCAGGAGAATGATGAAAAATGCTTCTATACTTGGTGGGTGTCTGAATGGTTTCCTACGAAGCCGAAACCGGATCAGTTGTTGAATGACAAGCTCAGTGTCGCTGCGTTTTTATCCTTGTGGCTGTCTAGAGACATTTTTGATGATGGCTCCGGCAAGAAGGAAATAAGACAGAAGCTTGTTAAATTTGCTATTAAGTTGGCGCAAGGTGTTGCTCTTCCCATAGGCAGCTTGTTTCTTGGTTCCTTATATACCCATCTGGATTGCCTAGCAGTGGACATGTATGCTTCTAACGGATATATGAAGATAGAATCATACTGAAAAAACGGGGGTCTAACAACCACACCCAATATTTTGTTTAGCAATCTGTATGGACTAACTCCAATATACTTTTAAGAGAATCAACTAGACAGTCAGACTCAATCTTAATAAAAGTATATCAAAGAGTTATATCTCACTTTCTCGATTCAATACTTACTCAAGCAAATAGAAATCTGCGAGTCTAATTGAATACAAGAGAAATCACTTGAACGGTACCAAAGACCAATGTTCAAGGATCAATCAATTTCAATCAACAACCAAAGGTTGGATTTCTCAATTGATCGATTCAACGCACAACCTGTGATATTTCAATTATATAACAAAATATAATGCAGAAAATAAATAACACAGAAACCAGAAGTTTTGTTAACGAGGAAACCGCAAATGCAGAAAAACCCCGGGACCTAGTCCAGAATGAACACACATTGTATTAAGCCGCTAAAGACACTAGCCTACTACAAACTAACTTCGGTCTGGAATGTAGTTGAACCCCAATCAATCTCACACTGATCCAAGGTACAGTTGCGCTCCTTACGTCTCTCGATCCCAGTGAGGATACTACGCACTTGATTCCCTTAGCTGATCTCACCCACAACTAAGAGTTGTTACGACCCAAAGTCGAAGACTTTAATAAACAAATCTGTATCACACAGAAAAGTCTACGGTAATAGATAAATCTGTCTCCCACAGAAATACCTACGAGTTTTTATTCCATCTTTTGATAAATCAAGGTGAACAGGAACCAATTGATAACCCAGACTTATATTCCCGAAGAACAGCCTAGAATTATCAATCACCTCACAATAATCTTAATCGACTAGCGAAAGAAGATATTGGGGAATCACAAACGATGAGACGAAGATGTTTGTGACTTCTTTTAATCTTGCCTATCGGAGAAATCAATCTCAAGCCAATCTTATGATTGTACTTAGTACGATAGAAACAACAAGATCAGATCACGCAACTACAAAGAAAATAGTTGGGTCTGGCTTCACAATCCCAATGAAGTCTTCAAGTTGTTAACCTACAAGGTCTCGATAGAAACCTAAGGTTAAAGGAGAATCGACTCTAACTAATACAACTAGTATCACACAGAAGGTGTGGGGATTAAGGTTCCCAGTTGCTAGAGTTCTCCTTTATATAGTCTTTCAAATCGGGTTTGCAATCTAAGTTACCTTGGTAACAAAGCATTCAATATTCACAAGAACTCCTTTTCATAAGTTGACAATGTTAGATGAAAACTGATTAGATTCAAGCTAATATCTTTCAACCGTTAGATCGAAAATTAGCGAAGGTGGTAGTTGGGTTGGTGTTGAAAAAACATCAAGAAAGGATTCTAGTAAGGTAGAAACTTCACTAGGAATTTGTTGTACGGGAGTAGCATGAACATGAAAAAAATTGGCCAATTAAAGCGGGGCCTTACTCTTGAAGAACTTCTTAAGAATCACCGATAAGGCAGAGAGGGCTTATAAGAACTCCCATGGAGAGTAATCGACTCCCTAGATGCATAAAAGAAATTTTTTGCAAAGTTGAAAGTTACATCACCTAATTGTCGTAACCAATGCGCCAAGCACCATGTCACACCCACCGAGAGGAAGAGCTCGTAAGTGTTACACACACCATAAAAGCTTTAAAGTGTTCAAATCTATCATAATAATCCTCAACTGTAGTAGTCTCGAGATAACTTATTAAAACTACCAACATAATTGTCATGAGCAACATCCTCAAATCTAAACACAGATCCCGAACAAATACATCCCAAGACATTTTATGCTTACCCCGTTGATAATTCAAGAACCATGGATCGACTTTTGAATCAAAATGGATGGCGGCCATATCAAATAAAAATGCACGTTCATTTAGGTTTGTATAATCGTACCCAAACATGTACACTTAGTTGGTTCAACAGCAGTTAACCAAATGGTTAGCCATATGAGCACTTTCATATCAACGATATTCTTCTTTACCATAACTAGTTCAAATGACTCAAATGAATTAGTTAGAGAGTTGTTCAATTGCTTAGATCTTATAGAAGTATACAAGACACAATCAAACAAAAAACGATTTGATTCACTCGAATCGATTCATGAACTTTATAGCCACGGTTTGTAAACATGCATTCCTTAGTTTATATAAGTTTAAGTTCACGAATAATCGTTTTTAAAAAATAACCAACTTAAGTACGCATACTGGTACGCGGACTTAAGTACCCGGAATAAGTTTGTTTTCAGTACACAAACTCCAACAGAAATTCACGGGATATGAACTTCCGACAGTGCGCGTACTGGTACGCGGACTTTAGTTCCGGTTTTCCTGAGCAGCAAAGTACGCATACTTTAGTTCAAGGAATAAGGACTTACACACGTATGAGTTATCACACAATGTTTATATACAACCATGGTTATATATTTTACACTCTCATTTCAATCATTGAAACATTCTTAGAGGACATTATATAGTCGTTGTTCACAACCTATTTTTCGTCAAAGAAATTTTCAAGTAATTGAAACTTAATATGACTTTCGTCACTAGTAAAGATGAACTTGGCCAAAGCGAAAGCTTAACAACACATATTTCGAGAAATAGATAAGCGAGATAAACTCGGCTTGAAATAGCAAATGTGTATAATCAAAGTCTATATAGCAATACGACTTTTGTCTCAAGATAAGAGATAGAGTAGATAGACTTTTGAGTGATAGATGAGTTCAAGTCTCCACATACCTTTTAGTCGATGAAGTTCCACCAGTTCCTTAAGTAGTTCTTCGTCTTTGTATGATGATCGCCATGGAGTCTAGAGCTCAACTACACTTTCTATCCTAGTCCGAGACTTAGCTATAAGTAGACTACAAATCAAGACTTATAGTTTTGGCAACTAAACTTGACAACAAGCTTGAGATAGCAACGCTTGCGAGTTCGACCGATCAGTGCTCTAACAATCTTCCCCTTTGTCAATTTTAGTGACAAAACTATCAATACATAGGGAATACAAAAATAAATAAATAAACTTTTGTAGCTTCTCTTCCACATTCCTGATCTCCTTGGTTCTTCAACATTACTCGAAATCTTCGTCACTTCCAAGTACTCCAATGATTCCAAAGGTTGTAAGTTTAGCATCATCGTTGTTGAAAATCCGTAGCCATAACAATGAGAAAACAAGAATTCTCAATCATTGTTACACAGTGTCATAGTATTATTACACAGCATCAAAGTTCAATTGTATCTCAACTTCGACAACAATACTATGGTGATATGTATCACTCCCCCTTAGTCAATACTCCATCTCACATGTAAACCACTCCCCCTTAGTCAATACTCCATCTCACATGGAAACCACTCCCCCTTACATAATGATCCGAAAACCATATGTATTTGTAGTGTGAACTATACATTAATTCTCCCCTTTTGTCAATAAAATTAGCAAAGGTACGAAAACTAGTGGGATCCTAATGAAATTTCCATAGAGACATTTCATGACCAAAAGAAAGTACATATCAAATTTTTAGATGCAATCATATAGCCGAAGCTAAATGCTTTCATCAGGGAGTTTATAAAGATACAAGATAACCCCTATAATATTCCACAGCCGCACTCCCCACAAAGATTTGGCAATTAAGCACAAGTTCAATTAAGAACTCTCCCCCATAAAATGTCATTCCCGAAAGAACAACAAAGGCGACCTTGCTTTTAACAAGAAAAGAATGATTTATTTTGGATAGACTCAAATCACATGAAAACATGAATTTGTATCCAACATATTCAATTGAATTAACCACAAGAGAACCCGTGATTAATGCAATCGAAAAATACAACCAAATTAATCACAAGAAAACCCACGATTAATTTAATTGGAATACACAACCAAATTAACCACAACGTGATCAATTCAATTGGTCATGCTCGACATAAGAGAACTTACGGAGCAACAACTAAAATAACCACAGGAGAATGATCAATTTAGTTGGTCATGCTCAAACATAAGAAACCTTACGGAGCAACACAATATATGCACAAAAATGTGGATCAGAGATCGACCAATACTGCGGAATAAGCAAGGATTCATTCTATTTTCCATCACTATTTGCACAATGACATATAATAGACTTAATCCCTGTAAACAAAAGCTTTATCCTTTCTTCCATCAAAACAATGAATAAAAGGTTTTAACTTTTGTAATGTCAAAAGTTCATTCTATCTTTTATCAACACTTTCATACCGACATAATAGAGATAACTTTTGAACAAGTATGGGACAGTCACAGGTTCACGGACGTAAACAACATATCCCATATCAATTTGCAATATATAAAATCATAAATATTAAAATTGCAAAAAAATCATCTTCCAAATAACTTAGAATTTAAATAAATAAATCTAAAAACATTGAAGATGAAGATCGTTGGACATATCTATGTGTACTCACAATAATGGCTATTCCAAACTCTAGTTATTCTTCTTAAAAAACACAAGAATAAAATTCTCATAAGAAGTTTTTCTAGGCATAAGGCAAACTCGTAATGCACATGCAAGATGATTTGTCCTTAGAGGGAATAATCAATCTTTTTCGCACGGATTTACACCAAGAATAGCTACCAAAGGCGTATAAAAAGATTTTTTTAACAAAGAAGAACATACAAAGTCATTAACGACCATGCACCATAGTTCACAAAGGATGATTGTGAACATTCAAGATTCCCATAGTACTGCATACTACTGCCCATTCTTGAACTTCCTTCTTTGTGATTCACCAACAAAATTCTTGTAAAAGCTACAAATGAGCTTATAAGAGTAGTACTCCAGGAATCCAAGTGCCCAAGTCCAAGAAATGGAACAAGTGCGACGAAACGGAGCAAAACACTCAAAAACAAGAGACAGGACAAATACCTTTTTAGAAGAATCCAGTCGAATTCTACATCCTTACTGAACATAATCTGTGTGCCCCAATTCTCGTGATTGCCTCACCGTATACATAGCAGGTCATTCCTTGGTGAGGATGCACTTACAACACAATCAAGTTGTGTTGGGGTGAATAATGTCTTGCTCACCACAAGTGACCTTTGGATTATCATGAAAGAGATCGCTTTTAGAACCTTTCACATCCAATTCCATTTTTTCCAAAAAACTTGTTAAGTTCCAACATCATGGATACTGCCTTCTCCATAGTCATGGAATTTTCTGGAAGATCATTCCTTTTCACACTCAAAGCATCATTGGATTTCTTTGGTACCCACTTCTAAGTGCATTTAGGAATAACCGGAACCTTCTTCCCATTACTCTCTTCTAGAATTCTCGGAAGAGAATTGGATTGACTATTCTTTTGCAAGTTAGTCTTTCTCCAATTGGGAGCATCGGATCTTGTCTTCATCTTTACGAAGTTATCCTTTTGATAACCATTACAATTGTGAAAAGGATTCGTATGACGTTTATAGGCAAAACTAGGATTATCACAGCACTGATTCCTTTGCCTAAAGGTTGGACAGTTACAACCTGTAACATTAAGGGGATTAGTCTTAACATATGATCTTGGTTCCACCACTTCTTGTGATGCCAAAACAAGAACATCATGAAGTTTCTCATTCCTTATACGGAAACGACATCTCCTTTCCAGGTGACCTTTATTTCCGCAATAGTGGCAAACATAAGGAATGTTCTTACCTCGATCCGTGTGTGCTGACTTTAAAGATTGATATACTTTGCTCTTTCGAAATTTAACTTCTGGTGAAGGTATTTCACTTTTTCCATCAGTGGAAACCTTTTTGTTGAGAAGAATCACTAGCCTTGATAAATTTTACTTCTTTGCTAATACTTGGAGCATCTATTCCCTTATATCCCAATCCTCATGTATCACGATGATTTTTACTTGCTCTTAGCATAGTGGTTAATTTTCTTGAACTAGTATTGAACTTTTTCAAGTCATCTTCCAATACCTTGATTTTATCAAGAGCAATAGCTAAATCAGCCTCAAGGCGCTTTTCTCAAGTGAGATAAGCGCTTTCTCTGTCATCAAAACTTGCTTGCTGAGAGTTAATCCTTGCTTCAGTTTCTGCAAGTTTCTCTTCCAACAAAAAGTACTTTTGATAAAGATTATCACATTCAAGTGACTTCATACGTAGGTTTTCCTCAGAATCCTTGAGGATCGATTCGTTAGAACGATTCGAAACATAAACACCCGCGTAAAATCTTCTCAATTTCTTGTTTTCTCGACAGAGAGGAGTCAGAAGAGGAGTGAGATGAGAAGTTGTCATCTTCTTCTTTTCCAGCGAATTCAAAACCTTCACATACTCAGAGACTTCCTCATCAACATCTCTATCAATATCTGAATCAACTTCATCGGAAAGTTCATCCAACTGTTCTTCTAGGTGTGTTTCCCAGACTTCAACAGGTTTTACATTAAGAGAATGTTTAGATACTGACCTAGATGTGACAGTCCTTTCCGGTGAATCCAAGCTTTGAAAATCATCTGGTAATTTATGAACTGGTACGTTATTAGAGATAGACTCGTCCATAATCAGATCGGTACAAACGCAGACTTATAAGGTCTTTAATGTGTTTGCCTGCTCTGATACCAATTGAAAAAGAGGGGGTCTAACAACCTTACCCAATATTTCGCTTAGCAATCTGTATGGACTAACTCCAATATACTTTTAAGAGAATCAACTAGACAATCAGACTCAATCTTAATAAAAGTATATCAAAGAGTTATATCTCACTTTCTAGATTCAATACTTACTCAAGCAAATAGAAATTTGCGAGTCTAATTGAATACAAGAGAAAACACTTGAACGGTACTAAAGACCAATGTTCAAGGATCAATCAATTTTAATCAACAACCAAATAAGAGTAGTGTTTTTGCAACAAAGAAGAGTCTCCCATTCATGCTCCCAGGAAGAAAGCCGGTAATATCCCCCAAGTATAAGGAATTTTGGAAGGAGGAATTTCTCGCTCTTCATCAATTCGTGCAGGACATCGTGAAGGATCCACGCGGAAAGCCCTCTTCCAAGACCTTAGAGAAACATAAGCTGTTGAAGCCGCTTCCTTCAGGTAAACGAAAATCTGCTGACCAAGGTGACGACAGTCCCCAGAGAAAGGAGCGAAGGTCAAAAGGTCGTGCAGGTGGTATCCGATCAGCTTCAATATCCCCAGTAGTCTTCAATTCTTCGAATATGCAGGTATGTATGTGCTTCTTTTTACCGGCCGAATTTTTTGGACTAACTTCACTAAGCATCTGTTTTTTCCTTTTTTTTTTTGAAACCAGGGAGGTGAGAGTATGAATGCTTTCGCCAGGCTTGTACGCGGCCAGAACATGGCATTTTCAGAGGAAAAATCCGGTGATACTGACTCTCTCGAAGGTGAAGATGATGAGGAAGAAGATTCAGAATCCGGCATTGATGATAGAAGCACTACTAAATATAGTAGCGGCGAGTCAAACTCTTCCAGTGAGCCAACAGATAAGTTGGTAAGTCTCCCACACGTTTTTCTTTTGGACTATTTATTCTTTGTTACGAAATAAATATTTAATTGGTGGTATTACGAAAAGAAATTGTACCTGGAGATAACCCTGAGATGGAAATTAACCATAACGAAGATGTGACTGCGCCTTCGATCATAGAAACCATGTCTGCTGAGATGGAGATCAACCACGATGAAGATGTTGTTACGCCTTTAATCATAGAAACCATGTCTGCTGAGATGGAGATCAACCACAATGAAGATGTGGTTACGCCTTCAGTCATGGAAACCCTATCTGTGGACGCGGGCTCAATTATTTCTAAAGAATCTTCTGGAGTTGAAGGATCCGCAGTAATCGTACATCCAGCCGCAGGTGCTATCTTCAACCCTCCATTTGTGGCTCCCTTTAAGGATCATGTGTTGATAGGAGGATTCAGTATACCATCTAAGTATTCTGAATTGTATACTCGAATATGGGAAAAGCATGGACACATCGCAACGACCAAGAAAATTAGCAGTCGCTTTTCGTTGGTTAAACGTGTGGAGGAAGCCCTATCTTCAATCCATGATATGTGCAGTGTGACTGGACACACCGTTTCTGGAGAGGTAGTCTCAAGATGGGAGTACCATCGGGACATGTGCGTGAACTTTGAGTTTAATGCCTCCTGGTTCTGTGAAAGGTTTATCGAAATCCAAAGGCTGCAGACTGAAATGAACGAGGTTCCTTCTCTGGATCTCATTAATCAACAGGAGGCAGAGATCGAGAAGTTGTCCTGGGAATTGAAGTTGAAGCAGGATGCTCTCCAAAACATGAAGGACGCTTTTTCCAAGAAGAATGAGTTGTTGCTAAATGATTTCCCTTGAATGCTTTTATTTTTCAAACTTTCTCCTCTTAGGTTTTTTTTTTTTTTTGAAAGGCAAGAGACGCCTCTTTTATGGTTTGATTTTCTGGTTTTGAACTAGTAGGTAATTGCTCTGTGAAGATGTTTGAATTGATTTGCTTCTGAAATGATTTTGTGAGTAGCTTTTTGAATGATATCTAGATCAACTAATAAATTGGAATCTTAATTATGAATGCAAATGGTGCAGCCACTTGGGAGAAATTATAAATATTGCATGAAAAGGGAAATTCTAGAGTGATATGATACTTTAGCATAATTTGGTTATTGGCTTCTGTTCTAAAAATGGAACTGACATATGTGTCAGCGAATTTCAAAACAATTGGTCACGCAAACATTGTTTGATGAAACTTACTCGTCTACGAGGCCTCACAGCAAAACTGAATTTTCCCGGATAATCGCTTCAAGTCCGAACCCATTGTGCACGCAGCCATAACAATAAGAAGTCCCCGGCCGTTTTATTGTTCTCGCAACGTCTGGGATTATATAGAGTTATTATTCCTTCAATAAACAAGAAGTGTCCATCAGGGGGCGTGTATGTGGAAATGTCTTTATGTCGATCCGCGGTAAAGTGGAGGATCTTCAGTTCCTAGGCGCAATTCTCCTGAATTAATATTTTATTGTACAATGCGCTTCATACCATTGCATTCACTGGTAGGATGATGGATGAACCTGTGATAGTGGCAATATATCGAATCTAACATCTCTTGATCAGTTGGCGGACGCCATACGGGAGGCAGTTGAACCGCCCCGTCTCGTTGACCGGTTGTCAGCCGACACAAATATAATTACACTATCTTACTACTAAAAATATAAATATAGCAAGGGCAAGAAAGGATCGATCCCACAGAGAGGTCTAGGTTGTCAAGTTGTTTTGGTTTCCTATATATAACACCGGTAGTTTTGTGATTTTTATATAATAAACTAAATAAAAGAAAATAAAGCAAAGCAAACAAATCAAATCAAGGATAATAAGATATTGGTCATGGATTTCGTTTTCATTCACAAACATGTTTTCAACACAATAACTAGAATTGATATTTTAATCTCAACTTTTATCAAAGACCCTAGAATACCTTGATCGCAAGTATATCCCGCAAATCTCCTCATGTCATCAACAAACACATTAAAAGATGCGAATATGAATTCTATCTAAAGGAACAACCTAACGTGTAAAAGCACTAATCAAGTTTAATTCCCTAGATGCATTAGGTTCTATGAAATCAGGCCAATCAAAGTAATCGAACGTGGAAAGCGCACTAATCCGATTTAACAAAGGTTATGGTTCACATGTGACTATTAGGATGTATCACTACAAGCAATAATCACAATTATGCTACTTGTAATCAGGAATCTATCACTTTTGCGTATAATAAATCCTAATCTAGCAAGAGAGATGAAAACAAACTCAATCGATTCGCGACTCGACTAAAAAGCATTCAAATCATGTAACAATATTATTGGTGAATCATAAACGATAATATGGAGACAAAACTAATTTATTGAATTAAAACCCATATTTGGAAATCAAACTTATTCCATAACCAATAATAAAACTCTAGCTCATATTCATGGAGTTCATAACAAGAAGAAAGAGAAAAGACTTCATGGTTCTAAACCCTAGAAAACAAAGTAGAGGCCAAAAAGAATAGATAATAAAGATATATCCTCAATTAGGTAAAAGTCCTCTCTTTTATATGTTTCTCTATTTCCATAAAGGATACTCCTTCCAATATTAGGTCTTCTCAAAACCCATCTCCAAGTGGTCCACCAAGCCCTTGTGTGAGAAATACCCATGTGAAATTATGTCCAAAAAGCGTCGCCGGAAAACTGGGATTACGGCCGGAACTTGGCCGGAAAAGTCGCCGGAAACTGTCTCAGGTGACCGGCAAAGTCCGCCCGGTCACCGGTCAACGGGTCAACTCGGGTCAACGATCCAACTCAGCCGGGTCAACTCAGAGTCAGACCGAGTCAAGCCTGGTCAAGGCACTGAGTCAAAACGGGTCAAGTCAGGTGAGTCAGGGTCAGTCAGCACTGAGTTAGATGGAGTCAGGTTCTGCCTTGGCTGATTGACCTTACTAATCTTGGCTCAAGCCATTGCACTAGCCTAAGCTTGTGCAGCACCATCATTGTGCATCACCAGCCACATTCTCTTCTTGTTTCTTAACTGCAGCTCCACCCATATCTGTAGCTCCAGAAGTATCTGTTCCATTTGAGCAAACCACAAACACACATAGACCAAAATCAGCCAACTCAATCCATTGCTTCAGCTGTCTGCAACAAGATTGCTTCATTCCCCTGCATACTATACACATTCAAGCCATAGCACAATCCCTTATCCCTGTGCAAGCATTTCCAGCTCAAGCTCACTGCAGCATCAGAGCTCGACCATAACTCTTCCTGCAAGTCCTATTATTCATCTAAACAATGCCATTTCATGATAGACAACCAACATCCCTGGTCATTGCGGCAACATCAGCACAACCATCTCCTTGTACTGCTACAGAGCATTCTCGGCTCAACCATTTCAGCTCCACAACATCACACATTTTAGCCCAACCTGTAATTCAGTAAGCCCATGACAGTTCATAACTGCAACAGTAGCACCAACAATTCCACCTTCTCTGCAACTCAGACACAACGCCCTGTTATTGCAGCTGAAACATCATAACCACCACCAGCACGGCATAACTCCTTCAATGCTTCACCTGCAGGTTCCTTGTAATACACAGTCTCAATGCACAAGGTTAGCAACACCATCCCAGCTCTCGCCAATAAAATGAAGCAACCACAAGCCAACTCCACCTGCAATTCTGCCATCTCCAGCGTCACACAGACCTCTACCAACAACATCAGTGCACTACTAGTCCATCCACCATCCCTGTACTGCACCTAACATTCATCTACCCATTGTTCCATTCATTGCAAACAAACCAAAGTGAACTCCTCCAGCTTCATAATCCACAACCACAGTCACCAATTTTCATCTCAATCACCCATTTCTGCCATTAATCACCAACACCATCCTGTTCTTGTTCTTCTCAGTGTCTACACCCATTGTACTTGACTCTTGATTCAACCACATCAACACAAACCCTATTTTCCAATTTCTTTTCAATTTCTTCACCCGTTCTTCATTTGATTATCAACAGAGGCAATCCATTGAACTCCAACCCGTAAAAACTTATCTCATTTGCTGCCAAAATCACACTCGAATCGAACCCATTTCTCCTTAACTCTCAGATATTCATCAACTACTGCCATTAACCATTCAATCAACAGCATCTTCTCTAACTTCAGGGCAAGCACCAGATCCCCTCTTAACCGAACCCAAGTACCAACATTCATCTTGTCTAACATCAACCTCAATCACAGAACCAAGACCCTTTTCAAATTAACAACAGCAGAAGTTCTTCCATTTCAGATCCACCACAAGCCATGCCTGGATTCAAAACCCTAGTCTTCTTCTCAAATTCCAGCTGCAGATGATCCTAATTCTTAAATCCTCCACAAACATCATCAAATATTTGAGTTACTCCTCACCAATTTCTCCAATGATTCCTCAATCGAACGCCATAGCCACAGATTTATTCCAGGTGAAAGAATGGATGAAAGACGGTCTCTCGATTTCAGGGTATAGAAATAGGGTCAGTTGTTCAACACCCGGTCACCTTGATAAGGGATAACCATTTGGCCTCCCCTTAACCTCAGCTTGACTGTATTTAGCACTCCTCCAAATAGAGTTGCCCCTTAACCTTGACTGGGCTCCAGATAGTGCTCGCCCATGAATGACTATTTTGCCCTTTTGCTCAAATTGGATGATTTCTTCTTCTTTTCGTCCGTGTGACTCCAGAGTACCTAATAACTCAAAAATACGCGTAAAAGACATAATTCACAAGAAAAATAGCAAAGAAAGCGTAACTACTAGATAGTAAATTAGGTGTTTTAGACACCTATCACTCGTACCCAAATTTCCAGTGACTCTAGAACTTTTCTTATGGGGAGTGGGAAACGTGAGTAGTTCGAGTCCGGCTTCTCTTGTCGTGGAAGCTCTTGTAGGCTTTGACGCGAAGCTCGTTTCGAGGGCGGAGTCGAAGCTTGAGCGAGTGTTGATTCTGGCACGGATCGTTTAGTTCGGCAATTTTGTTGGAATGTAACTTCTCTTGAGGGCCCTGCATCGGTGACAGCAATATGAAGTGGTTGGGCTGAATACTGTTCATTGGCGCAGTTCCCGTCTTCATAGGTGTCTTGGTAGATTTCCCCTTCTTCAGGTGCTTCTCTTTTTAGAAAGGTTAGAGCGGTCGCGGCTGCGGACTGTTGGACAACTCTCTGAACTTCTGTGAGGGTCCAGAGATACAAGTTTTCCAACAAAGCTTCATAGCCCGGCTCCTTACCCTTATCTTGCAAAATTGTGACGCACCTGACAGGTTTCTTTCCTTACTCTTGTGAAATTATCTCAGCTCTTTGTCGTTGGCTGAGTTTAGTTGGTCATTTCCTCTCTGCTCCCGTCCGATGTGGCTACGTACTATGTCTGCACTGTCATTGGCGGAGGTACAAACCTCATATAAGGATTCAATATTTTTTGTATCACTTCTAAAATTGGTGGCGTTCTCCGAACAAATATTTACTGATTCTTGCCACAACTGGTTTGCCATACTTCGAGCATTCATAATTTTGGAAGATTTTGGCTCACCCGGGTACATCATAAAAGGGAAAGTTGGAATTGGTGATTGAAATGAATTTTGGTTAATGATCGAATTAGATCAAAGATCCACCCTCTTGAAGTTTGGGAAGATTGGAATGAAAATTGAGAAATTAGTTTCGCAACCGAGATATTAATCTCCCACTGTTGTCGCCAGTTGTTTTGGGGTAAAAACAAATTCTGCTGGGAATGGTAAATTTGGGTGTGCCACCGAGAAACGAATCTAAACCCTAAACAAATGCACTGCACAGGAGTACTTTAGATTCGAGAGATCAATCTGTACAATTCTGGCCTAAATCAAGAAATGGTCATTCCAGTCTTGATTCGTCCACAAAGTGAAGGAGAGGATTGATCTTAGGGAGGGAAGCGAAGAATGTGTTGAGATCAGAATGGTTAACTCTGAAGTTGTGGTTGTTTTATGACTTGTATCAGAAAGGTGGAACTCGCTTGCGAAATGTAAGCTATGAGTTCTTTGGTGTTTTTCTGGATACTTGTGTTGATAACCAAAACTGTGTTGTTGGTTGAAATAGGTTGAAAACCTATTTATATAAGTCATAGTTGAATGCACACTGATGTCATAGGAAGTGGAAGTAGTTGAGTGGTGGAGAAGTGGGGATCGTGTAAAAATGCTAAAAACCACGTCTTAATATGAGAGAAGACGGTTAGTTTACACCCACTACTTCTCTGCTGCCACTAACTGTCCGCCTTTCCTGACACTTTCTTATAATGGGCGTGTTGCACGCCGCACGCTGTAAACCGCCAGACCAATACCCTGATGAACATCCCCCAGTTTGTGACATGTTCGATGTCTCGAGTATTTTATAGAAAATATGTAGCAAGTTGCTGAGTGGGTCTTGCCTAATTATTCTGACCAACCACGCGCAATCTAGGTGGTGGGTAGTCATGTGTGACGAGCCAAGTCATGAGACTTGCCGCAAAGAATAGCATGTGACGCTATTAGGTTAAATAACTGAGTTATTTGTGAAGCCGATATTCGTAAAATATCGTATGTATTCGATGCATGTAAAGCATCGCTTTTTAAGTAAGCAGCTCAAAATAATCGATGCATGTAAAACATCATTGTATACAGTTCGCTTAAATCAGTCGCGGAGCTTAATGTCTTAAAAGGAGCATGACCATCCATTTTCAGGAAGCTGCCAGGAGCCATTCACGCGCGCCAAAGGCAGGCCGGTCGGTCTCTATAGGAGAGTGATGGCTGGCGACTATGGTGACATCTTATTGGTCGCCTGAGATTTAATCTAGGCCGGTCAATTCGGCTAGCGAAGTTGGACGTCCGAGATGATTTGCGGCAGTTAATGGCCGCCTTAAAATTCATGTAAGCGGCTCGACCAGCCCCCTTTTGGACAATCATTTTGGAGCCATATGTGGAGGCCGAGGCTTGGCCGATCGCGGCTTATGGAAGGGGAGTGGCCGTTGATTATGGCCACATCTTGCTGGCTACTTAAAATAGAAATTAGGCAGGACAATTCATCTGGCGAAGTTGGGCGGCCGAGATGATTTGCGGCAGTTAATGGCTGTCGTTAATTTAATTTAGGTTTATAAAAGTCATGTGGCCAACCTATTTTAGGGCCAAAGTTTTTGGTTTTGGCACGCGCTGGGAGTTGTTCGTTCACCAGTACAATAGTTGGGCTACTGGTGAACGTATCCGCTCCTTGCACTTTGATTAAGGTCGAATCCAGGCCGATCAATCCGGATGACGAAGTTGAGAGGCCAAGATCGTTTTGCGGCAGTAATGTAATGCCGCTTAATATAAATTAGGGTTTTGTAACTCGTGTGGTCAACTGTTTTGGTAAATGTTTAGTGGCTCCGCTTGCGAGTTGGGGAGATGCCGATCGGCCTAGGCATTAGTAGGCTCGCCGGTGTACACGATGGCGCTCGTCCGACCATGTTAGGAGGCGACTAGGTTTGATAAATCGACTGGCCAAAACGTGCGTCCGTGATCGTTTTTTGAGACTGATATGGGCAGTCTAGATTAGATTCCTTAAGGAATTAGGCGCATCGACCAACCGACTTCCAACTTTATTTAAAAGTATGTGTGGCGGGTTTAAAGCGATCTGATTGGTCGATAGGAAAGGGGGGCCGGCAAGGAGTAACATGGAGCGTGGCCAGCCGGCCACAGGTGGCGCCTGTTGAGGCAAATCGGTTGGCTAAGTTACGCGGCCACGACTCCTCTTGCTGCTGCTCCTATTTGCCGCAACTCCTTTTTATTTCTTGTTTTCTGATTTCTGGTAGGACTTTTCTCCTACTAGCTCCATGGCGGATTAATTTCCTAGCTTACCTAGGTTTGGTCTCGACCAATAGGGTTCAAGATATTGCGCGGGGCGCAAAAAAAATTAATTTTTGCAAATTAGTTAGGCCAAAAATTTGAATCTTGTGAGCTATCACAAAATTGAACAAATTTGATAAATTCTGTATGTTAACCCAAAATTCTTTTATTCTTAGAGAGCAGTTAGCGCTTCTTCTGATTGTGTATTTTCATGCAAACCTTAATCTTGATACTTCGGGAAACTCATGCTATTCAGCTGCGAGTGAACACTAATTCTCATATCATACCAATGTTAAGGGTTCAGCCGGGGAACATAGCATAGGAAAAATACTTAATAAGACATACATTAATGAATAATGCAGGCGAGAAGATAAAATTTACAGAATATTTGGGGTTGTTGCTACGCGGACCATTCTGGGTAAATTATATATATATATATATTGAATTTCTCAATACATACGTAAGTAAGGAGGCCTGGGCACTCATCCCTCTTCAATGGCTCAGCTTCTTTGCAGAACGACGACACATTAAATACAGGGTTTTACAATTTTACCCCTGAACTAAAAACCACCATCAACATCTGTGTTTGAAGCAGTTTAACTATATGTACATAGACGAAATCTCTAATGAACGCTGCACCAGTATAAAAGAAACTGTTTCTATGGATCCTGTAAAAGAGTTTCATTTGTCAAAATCTTCTAGAGACGAGTATTGTGGTTCCATAAAATAGTCAGATATTGAACAATGTCATTCCTGCTGTTTTACAGATGAGTCTGACTCAGAAGTAGAACGGGAAGCATCTAAGGAAAGCTCTGAAATTTCCAAGCGTATTGAATTTCAGAAGTCTGAGCTTTATCGGCTGCGACACAAAGTCAGTACTCTCATTGGTATTATTTCTAAATATGATTCCAAAACAAGGATGTCTCTCGTAGATGATTCCTCGGAGATCGCTAAACATACGAGTAAGAATACTACTCCATGTTGCGATAATGAATCCAAAGAAACTACCATGATGACAGCTTATGTACAAGGCGATGAATTAGAAAAAGCAAGAACCAGTTTTGTTCATGATTTCTAACAAAATCGCAGTCAGAAACTAATAATCAAAGTATTACTTAGATAAGAGACTATCAGTTGAAATTCTCTGACCAAGATAAAATTATGTCTCCAAGGAGGAAAAGTTCTTTACAAAACAAAATTGTCAAGACTACTCGTTCTGATTTTCTCGAAACTCAGAAGGTGTGTTTCTATTGCAACACTAAAGGACATGTTCAAAGAAAGTGTAGACCGGGGTTGGAAAAATTTCAGTTTGACCGTCTTCAAAACACCTTGGATTTACTTCTTAAAGGTGTCAATGATATTCGGATGTCTAAACCTCTTGAGGTGAAATCTCATTCAAGCAAATCTGCTTCTGGGAATGTCAGCACTTCATGGTCCACGAATAATCGAACAAACCAAAAGGGTAGTAGGAAAAATCTGTTTAAAAAGAACTTTGTGAAACCTTCACAAATATGGGTTCGAAAGAATACCTATATACCTCCTAAAAGGGTGGAAGCTTTTGAAATAGCTCAACAAGCTAACCTGAATTTGATCATTACAGGATATAAGGATCTTATCGAAAAATTATCTGCATCAAGCAAGGAACTTCAGGTAAGAGTTCTAATCATATCTATTATTTTGATGACAGTAATTTCCATAATCATTTTCCACGTTTTAAAAGAAAGAGCAAAGGAGAACATCAGCATTTTTCCAGTGGTGAGTACAGAACTCATCCTTGTGCAAACTAGGCACAGGACATGGAACCTTATCCGTAAAAATCCTGATGGATAAAGATTACTGGGAAACAGGTATACTATTTGTCTCAGGTAGTATTTGTTTATGATGGTGTGGATGGGGAAAAACGATTTGTTGATTTTTTAGGTAAGTGAAGAGATGAGGGTTCGGGCGAGACTCCTCAACCGAGCAAACTGCTTAACCTCACACAGATGCACTGCACGGGAGTGCTTTGAGTTCGAGAGATCAATCTGTAGGACTCCGGCCTAAACCAAGTCAATGGCCATTCCAGAGTCGATTCGGTCACAAAGAGGGAGATGGGTTGATCTGTAGGAGGGAAGCTGAGAATTGTGGGATCAATGATGATCAAGGATTGTGGATGTGTTGAAGGTTTTTACAAGTATGTGTAAATAAGTTTGATCGAGAGAACTTGTGTGTAGGAGAATGTTCATATCTCAGTCATCAATTCAGAACTTCTTTATATTGTCAGAATAGTAAACACCTTGATCCCAGTAAGTGTGACGGTTTCTTGAGTGAAAGAGTGGGAAAGTGGGAGATCGTGATGAAATCGGTTCCATGTGGTACGGAGACTTGGTTGATCGTCCACCCACTACTTTGCTAACTCCCTCAACTGCTTGCACGACTTACTCATGTTTCTCATCGTGGATGAACACACGTGTTGTAGGTCGCCAGACCGAAACCCTAACTGATATCCCCCATGTGACATGATTGATGTCTCATGAACGTGGAGTCTGCAAAGCAGATGTGTATTTGATTAGTCAGTCGTTGACTTATTAGACGATAAGTCTAAGTTTTGTTGAATCGAGCATAAGTGACGAATGCTCAATGATTCATGGATTGAACATGTTAGACATATAATTCTTAGGTATTGCTCGTCTGAGCAAATATTATAAATTTGAGCAACTGAGAAAGTATTGCTCAATTCGACGAATTTCTGAATATTGATAGTTGGATCAATATTCGAGCAACTGAGCAAGAGTATTGCTCAATTCGGCAAATTACTGAATATTGATAGTTGGATCAATATTCGAGGAATTGAGCAAGTATTGCTCAATTTGATAAATTATTGAATATTGATAGTTGGATCAATGTTCGAGCAACTGAGCAAGTATTGCTCAATTCGACGAATTATTTATTGGTAACGTGACCCAACAAAATATTAATTAAAATATTGGTAGACTACCAAATATTATATAATTAATCCAGATGTTGATTGTTGGATCAACATAAATTTATTAGTGTTTGAACTTGTTCAGAATGATGATTTGTGGAGCGTTTGTTCGAAACCCTAATTTTTGATCAATTGTTCGTCAATTGATGAATTACTGAAAATAGGTCATGAGTGAGGGAGGGACCGACCACGTGGGATAATGGACGACCATGTGGTTCCCAAGTGCTCTAGTGAGCGTGCACCAGGGTCCTTAGTTGACCGGTTGGTGAAAGAATGATCAAATGCTGGTGTTGATCATTTATGAAAATAATGCTCGTGCGAGCGTTAGGTGATAAAACCTAATTATGGAGAAGTGAGGGACCGGACAAGGGAGCATAGGACCGGCCCTTGGTGGTGTAGGACCAGTTGACGGTCAATTTAGCAACTTCCAAATTGGTTGGAAAGAGTTTGGACCCAATACGAGCAATCGAGCAAATTAGGTCAAAATCATGAAGATGTGTGGGACCGGCTCCTTGCAAGCCTTAGGGCCGGCCTTGGTCGGTCAAGGAAGTATGCCCACGTCACCATAATGTCCGTGTCTCAGTCCTGAGAGTTTCAGTATTTTCCGGTGCGCGTTTGAGCAATATCTCGGATTTTCAGAAGAGTTTGATCTTTGACTGAAATTCTTGATTTTGCTCGAATGAGCAAGTAGAAATTTGCTCATTCGATCAAAATTTGGAGAATATTGAAATAATAATATTTTATTATTTGGGTGAGTAGCCTAGTCGTTCATGTGACCATTTGACTTTTTGACTTTTTCATGGTTTGGGCAATATTGAAGAAACCATGATTTTTGCTCAAACGGAGGAGTTTCATGAGATGAGGGAAATAATAATTATGAAAACAAGGGATTGCAAGGTGTGGGACCGGCCACGGCTAGGGCATGGTCGGCCGGATAGGTAGCCTGGTCCCGCGACACCTTCCCTATTTTTATTATTTTTCATGAAACCGTGAAAATATGGAGAAACCGTGAGTTTTGCTCGAACAAGGAAAGTTGCTTGAATGAAGGAGTTTTCATGAGTTCATGAAAATAAATAAAATAAGAAAAAATAAAGGAAGAGGCGTGGGGGACCGGCCTCGGCGGCATGGCCTGCCGGCCGGTGGGCCCGGTCCTTAGGCGCCTCTTTTCTATTTTTTTATTTATTATTTTCTCTCTCCTGTTTTGTGTAGGATTCCTCGTTTGTCCATATTTTCGAATGCTCGTTCGTGCATTCGGGTGCTCGTTCGCGCATCATTGTTGAGTACACTTGCACCATTTTATTGGGGCTTACTCGGTGATAGTCCAGATGCCCGATTGTTGAGTAATTATTACTAATTCATGAAATTCAGCGGAGAATGATTCATGAAACGGAGTAATAAAATTAATTGAGTATCTATTACTAATCCATGAATTTTAGTCGGGAATTTAAAGAACGGAGTAATGAGATAAAATGGTTATCTATTACTAATCCATGAATTCAGTCGGGGAATTCAGGGAACAGAGTAATGAGATATAATAGATTATTTTCTAGGAATTCATTGGCGAATGTCACGGTAGAATTAATCTATTGTAGAATCGAGATATGAGATAGTTGAAGCATCATAGTCGTTCTGAAAGGTGCATAGTCAGGGAACAACGTGCAGCGTTGTTGACGTCCTGAAGGCTTTTAGATCCCTCAACAAACAATTATGTAGGAGAGCCGCCTAAATTTATACACAGTCTCTCTACATAGTCAGGGAACAGCGAGTGTCACCGACGTCCTGAAGGCGTTAAGCCCTCTCAACAAACAATTATGTAGGAGGACCGCCCAATCGTTCTTCTATGTAGAGGGGGTCTCTCTATGTAGTCAGGGAACATCGAGTATCGCCGACGTCCTGAAGGCGTTAAGCCCTCTCAACAAACAATTATGTAGGAGGACCGCCTAATCGTTCTTCTACATAGAGGGCACGATGAAATGCGTAGCATCGAACGCTCAGCTAGTGGAGGCCTTTCGAGAAACATATTCATCATGGCTCTGAGAGGAACTCGATCAGAGATCGTGAAACGGTTCACAGATCGTAAATCATGAATCGTCACATGCGTTCCTGAAGCCGGATCAGAAACATGCAGTATCATGATTTTACGATTTTGACCTTTGTCGAAAATCCACCATTAACATTAAGTCCCCTGCTTAGTGAGGGACAGTCATGTTCCGCGGTAAGCATTAGATGATGATTTTCCAGTTGACGAGATAAGCAGTTAAAATCGGTCGTACAAAGGTATTTTCAGAATCCTCGATTTGCTCCAATGGTGACTCATGCACGAGCAAATGCCTAGGTAAGGACTCTGACAATATGATAGAGTGTCATCTCGTGAGCACGGAGAGATGAAGCACTGCTGATTTGGACGGTCAGCCATCCAACTTTGGTCGGTTTAGCGTTTACGGGCCGGCTTAAAAAAGAAATCCTTGTTTTAGGAACAGACGTTCGTTCGTTAGTTTAAGAAACAAACAAAATAGACCTGATAAAATTTTTGTCTATGAGCTTTCACGAAAACCAAATTTTTTTTATGTGAGATTTCACAAAATGGAATAAACTCTCGTTTCAAAGGTGGATGCTCGTTCGAGAGAAAAGTTTTTTTTTTTTTTTAATAGACGTGCGTCGGTTAGTAATAAAATTTTGTTTATGAGATTTCATGAAAAAAATTTATCTTCGAACTTTCAGAAATCTTTGAAAATATACTCTCGTTTCAAAGATAGATGCTCGCGCGAGGGAACAAAAATATATTTTTTTTCAAATTTACGTGAGTTTCACGTTAAATATATATGTATTTTGTAAAATCAATGTTTTGATTTTGAACAACTGTTGAAATTAGACAATTATACATGGTGAAATAATGTATGTATGTGAGTTTTCACAATTGTAGAATGGACGGACGTCTGTTCAATTTTTGAAAAACCAGTGGATGTCCACTCTGTAAAAATTTACGTGGGTTGTTCACGGTTTTATGAAAATCAATTTATGATTTTTGAGCAGTTGTTGAAAGCAAACAATTATATGTGATCAAACAATGTTTCCGTGAATTTTGTGATTCAACAGTGTATGTTCACACAGTTAGAAATCGGTGAATGTTCACACGGTGAGATTATGTAGATTGCTCACGGTGAAAATTATGTGAATTGTTCACCACTTTGTGGAAAGTCAAGTTATGACTTTAAATTATGAACTTTGCTCGTCTTTGCAGGTTTGAAGGAGCGAGCAAGTTTTCAAAGTTTTGCTTTATAGTCACTACAGCTAGTAAAATTGTAAACAGGTAAGAGTTGGAGTGTTACCGTTTTTGTTGTGTGTTTGTTATTGGTATATCCATGACTCCATGTCTTTCGCCTCAGATAGTGATGACTTCCAGTTACAACCACCCTTCTGGCTCTTCCGGGGAACGCTCTGGAAATATCAAGTCAAAGATGAAGACTTCTGCAGATGTTCATGCTAAGGTGAATCAACCTTTCAGAGATGTTGGAAAGCTGATACATGGTGTCTCTTGATCATCTTAGAGTAGTTCGTGCTAAGATGTATGCTTTCTTAGTCTTAGCAAATGCGGAGGGAGAGCAGAGACGTGATGAAATATCATAGAAGAAAAGAGTTGAAGATGAAAAGCCCATATCCCATCAGCAGAAGCACCGCCGACTTGCAAGTGAGACTATCAGTTGAAGATGAAGTTCAGCCTTGCGTTGATGGTGTAGCTCCTGATTCAGATGTGGATGAATGAAGAATTTCGTCATAATTCGTCATCAGAATTCAGAAGTTAGGTCTTCATTGAAAATGCTGTAGAATCTTCATACGATGTCCGTTTTTGATGATCTACCCATGTTTCTTCATCCTCAGAAAATTTCCAAGCTTTAGCAAAGAATCTTTTCTGCTTTTGATCACGTTCAAGGGCCGAAATTGACGAAACAGTAAACTTCCAGGAGGTTTTCAGGAAATTTTCAGATGTCATGCAGTCCAAAGTTTTGGCCACATCTTTTTGCTCATTTATCCAAATACTGTGAATTTTGGATATGTTATAGAGGACATCCATACGAAGAGAATGGTATATAATCCATCCATATATTCTTCACTAATTTATCCCATCTCGCTGCTTTGTGCGGGACAGTGTAAAATCATCTCAGACGAGCTTGTTGTAAAACACTCCTATTGTGTCTTTAGACCATTCGCTTGTGTCTTGAACGGTTGGTGAAGAATTTTAATGTCATTGATTCATTTGATATCAGTACCCCTTGATTGATACATGAGCATGGTGCCTGCAGTGTCATCTTGTTTCTGTCGGTCGTAGAAACATCACTTCTGAAACCCTGGTCACGGTACCATAACTGAGGTTGCTCTCAAGAGGGGATGATGTAATGACCATGGTTGCATGTCCCGGTGGTAGAACTCCTTTTACGATGAATGATTAGCACTGGAGAGCCCGGCGCCACGAGTCTTGGACTTGAAAAAGGACTTAGTGGAAAGACCTGGTGGATACCGATCGACTGTGGAAGTTATGAATCCCGTCTAAGAATTGCTGCTTGCATGTTGTATGCTCTGGAAGCTGTAGGAACCTCATACGACATCGGAATTCGATGCTTGACCCCAACTTTTGAAGCTAAGAGACTGAGTTATCACATGAGAAAAGAATCACTCAATTTGGAGTTTTAGAGGTCAGCCAACGAAGCGTGCACATTTGTAATTTGTAATCCCGTACAAATTTTTCAGATTTTGTATACTTGACGGTAAAGGCCATATCTTTCAGCTCGTATGTCCGATTGATGCACCCTTTTGGTATGTTGTAGAAGAGACATAGAAGAACATCTTTCATTGAGGAAGCATTGTCCCATTCCTCACCCAGTACGTTTTTTTTAAACCCATGGCCTGAAATGTGTTGTATCTCTTTTATAGAGGCGATGAGAACATCTTGTAGAAGACTTTGGCTTGTGTCCGTCTATTGTGAAATTTTTGGGAAGACGTTCATGTTAACATGTTTTCATGTCTACACATCTTGATATGAATCATTATGGCTTGAAGAAGCACGATCCATCGAGTAACGCTTCAGATAATAGATGGTTGATGAAGCCGGATGTTGCGCCTGAGACTGTTGTTGATGCTGAGATCACGATTGAATTCTCTCCAGAAATTCTTGTTGATGCCGATACTATTGTTGGAGTTGCTCCAGAGACCAAAATAAGGCTAGAACCATGATTATAGATATAGTCTTTGCTCCTCCATCCAGTGAGCCTTTACATTCACGAACTAGTTGATGGGTTGAGCATTCTTAAGATGAAGGTGTATTGGGAGTTCAACCCAAATTCTCCTGAACATTATGACTTTACCGTGAAGTGGTTTTGTCATGGAATTGATGTTGTTGCGGCGGATAGCAGCAGCGGTCTTCATTCGTTAGGGGGAGGTCATCTTCTTCTTTTCAAATTTGAAAAATGGCGGGAATTTAATGGCAAGCAACAAACAAATTTTGGAATGTGACCAGTGGTGAAGAGAGGAAGTTCTTCGATCGTGTGCTTGTAGTGTTTCTTGACATCTATAATGTTGCAAACACGACATTTGTAATGTAGAGAAGTCCCGTTGATGAAGTTTCATGGAATCACATCAGGTTGCAATAAATATATTTGAATCGATCTTTCCAATAAGATCAAGTCCCCAGTGTATGTTGAATGAGTTTGTGTCATCCATGGATGAATGATGTTGCATGATAGTTTCACCATATCTCGTTGAGTCCTTTTCACATTTGTTTTTATTTTGTTCTTTGTAAACTATGTTTTCGCCGAATCAAGTTGTTACCGATGCTAGAGTGAATTAGAGTGATTGAGATAAAAAAAAAAAAAAAAAAAAAAAAAAGAAAAGAAAAGAAAAAAAAAAAAAGAAAAAAAAAAAAAGTGAAAGAAAGAAAAGAAAAAAAAAAAAAAAAAAAAAAAAAAAAAAAGAAAAAAAAATAAAAAAAAAAAGAGAGAACAGGACCATCGGACCAACGGAATAAATTCAATAAATCGACCACCGGAACCCTTGTATATGCCCTGTTGTTGACCTAGAGTTAATTATCGACCACTTTGGTTCCCTTGTATATTGAGGCCTTCAGACAGATATGGGAAACATCGATCACTTAGTAAACATCAAAACCATCTATGTTTTTTCTCTATATCCATCTTCTTGATCTATCCATGTGATTAGTTTTGACTCCGGGTATTGATGTCTCGAGTAGAGCTCTCACTTTATATGAATTTTAGTATGCTTGAGTGCAAACGTGTACGACAATTGGAAATCGGGGTACTTCCTCCCGTAGTCAATAAGTATACTGACCCAAGGAGATTCTTTAGTGCCTTCCAAGGTTCGTCAGGTAAAGGTTTTGTTATACTGGGTAAATCCGAGACAACACTCGCCTCTAGGGCCAGTTCAAATGATTTTTATTTTCTAGAATCTCCTCCATAGCAATAATAAGTTTGGGGGTGTTTGATAGACACATCGAAAAGTTGCTGAAACATGAGGACATTTGATATTCGGACTCCCACTTTGGATAAGGGTAACCCATTTAAGGGCACCAGGGACACCCATTAAGGAAGTCGCTATTCGCACCCCATCGCTGTTAGGGGAGGTCATCTTCTTCTTTTCAAATTTGAAAAATGGCGGGAATTTAATGGCAACAAACAAATTTTGGAGTTGGATTTTCAATGAGATTTAATGAGACTCAATGGTCGGAAATTATTGGATGAACTTGTTTGGGCTAACAGAATGATATGGTGATTTTCTTCGATCCAGTTGGGAATTTGGATACGTGCAAGTAAGAAAAACAGAGTTGTGACAAACACGGGATGACGTGGATACATATGCCTTAGGCAGTTGGAAGTGGTTTTACTTGTCGATGTAGTGTTAAACGGGGAAGAAAATATTCTAAAATATTTTCTTTGATGGATTATTTTGAGTTAATGAGCGAGCGGCGGTATAAATATGTTGGTGTGGTATCATAGAAGGAACACGGAGAGTTTGGGAGAGATTGGTCTACAATCAGGAAATTAAGTTTCGGAAAATTGAGTGCCGCTGCCGAACCAAGAACGAAGAAATGACTCTCAAGGGTTCTTCGAGAATAGAGACCAAGTGAAGTAAACGGAGGGAGGGACTTAAAATCCGTTTTCAACCCTTCCATGGGTAACGGTGTTTTGCAAATATCTATAATCGTTGCAAACACGATTTTCATCTTATTCTCCTTTGTTATCATTTGTAAACCATTTTTGAGCAATAATAATGAAAGTTTCCAACATGATGAGCTGATTTGGACTTTGGAGGAAGACAAATTTTCATGGGAATCTATTTGATTTTTGCACTAATTAAAATAGAATTATGATTTGATTAAATTGGTTGTTATTCAATTAGATAGGTTATGCTTTGTTTAGATAATCTATTTGATACAACTAATCTTTCGATCTTTCCCTATAATTGTTAAAAGAATTAATAGATCAAGTCCCGAATCCCGGTGAACTCTCCGTCTTGTGACATAAATTGTTGTATTTTTATTATTTTTCTTTATTAAATAAGAGTCATTGTGTCATCAACATTATGGATGAATGATGCAATAAATATATTTGAATCGATCTTTCCAATAAGATCTTGAAGTCTTATCATGGGATAGTGAAGACTTTTCGATTGTAGTTCAGTTACACTTTGATCGTCTTGGTGTTGAATCATCGTCGAGATATTTGTGCTGAAGACAGGGGCGCCATTATCGAAGGTGTACTCTTTGATTGGGAGTACAATTTGAAGGCTTCTTAGATGCTTGAGCGTTGAAGCGTCATGTCCATTGAGCATGTCTTAGGTTTTATCGTCTCGGCCTCAACTATCTTCTATTGATTCAGCATTTCTTTCGTCGCGGTAGTGGGATTTAACACTTATGCAGACATCAGAGCTTTCTGATTTTGTGGGACATATGGACACTCCTGCAAGGCTATGGAGAAACGCCCAAAGTATTCTTTTCCATGCTTGGAAATTATCTCAGTAATGAATGTCTCAGTGCTCGATTCGGAGAAATGTCAAATTCAAACACTTGGTAAAATACTAATGCGGTGAAGCTACCATTCATAACGTCTTGTTGCTAGTAGAAGTCCCCATGCTAGGATAACATGTAAGGAAATAAATGACATAGGCATGGAAGGAATGAGACTTGCCTGAGTGCAGGACCTTTTGATGAATGTCTATGCATCTCTTGCAGGTTCTTGTTTCAACCTCGTCAATGTTCGAAATTCCTCCAAGTGCTATGATGATGGAACGTCCGCCAAATCTTCTGGATCAGAACTTTCTTCGTTGAAGAGATGTGCAACCAAAGACGCTTTGTCAGTAGTCATCTTCTCGGTATGAATCCACGTCCATCCGAGAATCATGTCGTATCCGGGATCTTCCCTGATTATGTGAAACTTGGTTTCCGTCCAGGTTGAGCCAACTTTCATTTTGAGAGTGATGATACCATATGCATCTCTGAGCGTTCCTTAATGGTCTCTGATTGAGATGGGAGCATGAGTAGCTTCTTGTCGAGTGATGCCTGCGATTCTGAGGGATTTCAGTGGAACAATGTTGATAGCGGTGCCATCATCGACCAACGTGCTCCCAAATTCGTTTCCTTTGATATGGACTGCGGTAAGCAGCCCCCAGTCGTACATCTCTTTGCCTGTGGCTGAGGCTCAGGAAGTATTTCCGTATGTGATTCAATGCTGTGATCATGACCTCCTTTGTGCCTTCGACAGATAGAGAAATCCACATATATGCTCGACCGAGGATTGAACTGCCTCTTTGAAAAGTTGCTCAGAGAGAGTGAAGGTTTTGATTGGGAGAGGGTCCTGTGTACTCCTTCAGTCCCCAGTTGAAGCTCTCCTGGCTAAACCTTCTCTTTGAAGATGCGCTTCAAAATACTGCAGTCACTTGTTGGATGATTGATGAACCTATGAAGGCGACAGTTCCTGGGTTCTCCTTCAGTGGGATCTCCCTTGATGAATGGCAATTTGATTGCACCATCTTGAATCCAGACTTCCAATAACTCGATCACTTCTTCAATGAGAAGAGGGAAGTTTGAGTTTGTCTGATCATTTCCCAAGTTATTGATGCTGGGTTGAGGTTTGTACATTTTAGGAGTGGTTATCCTTTCTTTGCGCTTTCGGAGGAGCCTTGGATGTCGCATGTTTGAGCAGGAGCTTTCTTTTTGCTTCCTTGAGCAACAATGTTCATGGAAGGTTGGACATTGTACTGTTTGTTGATCAGGCGCCTGGAACAGCCTCGAGCTTCTCGCGGTTCCTCGACTTTTGTAGATCTTGTTCTTTCCAGTAAGGACGGAGCAGTAGTTGCTGATCGCTTGGCTGCTTCATGAAGCTATGAGAAAGTCTGGAACCGGATATTTTCCAGCAAGGATCTGTAGACCGGGATCATTCCGTTGATGCACAAGTCCACCAGTTGTTGTTCAGTGACATTCGGGTCATGACAATCCAAAGCTTGGACTCTGAACCTCTTCACATAGTCGTTCACATGTTCATTGTTCTTTTGAGACATCTTTCCTAAGTCAGGGAGAGTAATCTGCTTTGAGACAAAGAAATATTTCCAGTAGAAAGCATTAACCATCTCTCCCCAACTAGCGATGCTCCCTGGTGCGATTTTATTATACCATGTGTATGCTCGGCCTGTCAGGGATTTCGAGAATTCCTTCAGACGGACGACATGGTTGTGTTCATGTTCGCCCGTTGCATCCAGGAATCGAGGTATGTGTTCTCGAGCATTCCTCATTCCATTGTAAAGTGTGAACGTTGGAGAAGTATAACCTTTCGGGAGGGGGATCCTCTGTGTAGCAGCAGGATATAGAGGTTGATGACGGTAGACAGATGGTGTCTTGTCTCTTCCTCGAGCCTCCATAAAGCGTTCCAGATTTTCACGAGTGATGAAACCTGCAGGTTCCTTTGTTGGTGGGTTATCTACAGCCTTGTGGACTTTATCATCATCTACTACATGGATCGGAGTGACTTCAGGATCAGCAGCCGAAGATGTTTCTTTGGCTTTTCCCTTCTCCCGAGTTTTCTCTGACATCTTGTCAGTGAGAGTTTTGAGATAATTGCACAGCTCCTTCTGTGTGTTAGCCATGTCAATTTGATTTTTGGCAAGGGTCTCTTGCACCTTCATGAGATCATCTATGGTAGGCGTATTTTCTCTAATTTCCTCAGGAGAGCGGCCGAACAGGAGATGGTCTTCAATGTTGGTTTGAGGAGGAGTGGTATCAAAAACACCGGTGTTAGAAGCGAGAATGGTTTCTGGAGTACCACCATTGTTGCTAGTGATAGCGTTATTTGTGTTAGGATTTGTAACTGAACCTGACCTAAGATCAACCATTTTGTGAAAGTTTGAGATTGCAACCGAGAGATTAATCTCCCACTGTGGTCGCCAATCTGTGGATGGGGAAAACGATTTACTGGTTTTTTTGGGAAGTGAAGAGATGACTGTTCGGGCGAGACTCCTCAACTGAGCAAACTGCTTAACCTCACACAGATGCACTGCACGGGAGTGCTTTGAGTTCGAGAGATCAATCTGTAGGACTCCGGCCTAAACCAAGTCAATGGCCGTTCTAGAGTCAATTCGGTCACAAATAGGGAGATGGGTTGATCTGTAGGAGGGAAGCTGAGAATTTTGGGATCAATGATCATCAAGGATTGTGGATGTGTTGAAGGTTTCTGCAAGTATGTGTAAATAAGTTTGATCGAGAGAACGTGTGTGTAGACGATTGTTCATATCTCAGTCATCAATTCAGAACTTCTTTATATTGTCAGAATAGTAAACACCTTGATCCCATTAAGTGTGACGGTTTCTTGAATGAAAGAGTGGGAAAGTGGGAGATCGTGATGAAATCGGTTCCATGTCGTGCGGAGACTTGGTTGATCGTCCACCCACTACTTTGCTAACTCCCTCAACCGCTTGCATGACTAACTCATGTTTCTCATCGTGGATGAATACACGTGTTGTAGGCCGCCAAACCAAAATCCTAACTGATATCCCCCATGTGACGTGATCGATGTCTCACTAACGTGGAGTTTGCAAAGCAGACGTGTATTTGATTAGTCAGTTGTTGACTTATTAGACGGTGAGTCTAAGTTTTGTTGAATCGAGCATAAGTGACGAATGCTCAATGATTCATGGATTGAACATGTTAGACGTACAGTTCATAGATATTGCTTGTCTGAGCAAATATTGTAAATTCGAGCAACTGAGCAAGTATTGCTCAATTCGGCGAATTACTGAATATTGATAGTTGGATCAATATTCGAGCAACTGAGCAAGTATTGCTCAATTCGACGAATTACTGAATATTGATAGATTACTGAATATTGATAGTTGGATCAATATTCGAGCAGCTGGGCAAGTATTGCTCAATTTGATAAATTACTGAATATTGATAGTTGGATCAATATTCGAGCAAGTATTGCTCAATTCGACGAATTATTTATTGGTAACGTGACCCAACAAAATATTAATTAAAATATTGGTAGACTACTGTAGGTGTAAATAATCCATGGAGCCAGGTGGAACCATCCTAACCAAGGGCGTACAGGGCGAGACAAACACTAGAAGCACTGAATCACCGCACCAGGTCTAGGCACGAGGAAAGAGGAACGGAGACAGCTCGAAAGGCCGACATGATGGAGGAAAAGTTCTGATGTGATGCTCGTCGAGTTCGAGGGGAATTAATGCTCTGACAGAGTTGGTGAAGAGATAAGGAAGACTCGGTCAAAGTAGGACTCGGCCAGGAATCTAAAAGGCGACGTCGATCACCCCCACCTAACAAGCGATATCGGATGACGTTACCACTCGGCCATATGCTTCGGCTCGAGCAGGGGGGAAGATCGGGTGAGGCATCGGGAAGACACCGAGAAGAACATCGAGGAAAGTCGTATTAGGCCCAACACTGTAATATCGTTGTATCAGCATTTTATAGCTATAAATATGAATCATGTAGAGAGCTAGAGGGGCAAGTGAGAAGTGAGTGAAGAGAGTATACCAAGAGATAGAGAGAAAACACATAACTTGTAGTCGTGAAACGAGTAATAAGATCATCCCTTCACCCCGTGGACGTAGGTAATCATGCCGAACCACGTATATCTTGTGCCCTTCTACTTCTCTTCTTGGCTTGACTTCTTTATGCATGTGTTGAGATTCTTTGGATGTAGTGGTAGGATTTTCTACATCTACAACTACCAAATCACTGTAATAAAAAAAGGTGGTCTTTGACTTTGAGATTTGAGAGTCATTAGATGGACAGGATTTGACGGGGACCCCGATCCGTCGGTCGGAATCATCCTGATCGAGCTATGACTTGGACGGCCAGGAAATTTACGGAATTGTTGAGTGGGTCGGATCTGGGTGTCATATAAGGCTTATGTCCTCTTTCTTCCCCTTCTATTCCTTTTCTTCTCTAATGCAGAAACCCAAGATTTTTACTTCTCTGTGTTCCTTTTTGCGTTTCTTCTTTTTGTGTGATATAGGTTCTTATAATGGATTCATATTTATATGTTTCAGTTGAATCAAAAAGCAGATTGAGAAGGATAGAAGAAGAAGGTACACATATAGATTCACAGAAACCCTAGAATTTTACCTTTAGGTGAATCGACAATTACAAGTCTGAGACTGGAGATACTTCAGTTTTCATAGTTGGGTAATTTCTTTAGCCTCCAATAACATCTATTTGGATGGATGATCAGCATTAATATATATATTTTTAGCCTCCAAATAATGTGGATTTTGGTTAGCATAAATCTCTTTGGATAACTGTTTGTCAACATTGATCAACATCATATTTCAACGCGTTATTGGGATATTAAGCTTTAATTCGTACCTGATTTTATATTGATGGAGTGAGAAGTTTTAGAAGCCAGTAAAACATTGCTAATTGTTGGCTTTTGAATGTTAGGTGTTCATTTGTACAGTTACCATCTCCTTGCATACGACGTCTTATAAGTATTAGGTTTTCCATGAAACAAACAGGTCTAGGGGGTAATAGTTGTCCAAAGATTATAAGATTTTAACAAATTTCACTACTTGGGAAATAATTGTATGTATACTTTTCAACTGTGAGTGAGTGGTATGGGAAAGAATATGTTGATAGGTTTTTCATGGCAAAGGATTATAGATTTGTTCTTTGCTTTGGTTTGGTTTATTTTTGGTCTTTTCAGTAAAAAAGAGAGACAATTTAATGTATAGAAACTGATGCTGCTACTTTGGTGCTTGGCATTATATTTCATTGGAAGGATGTCGTGCAATTCTTATACCGCCTTATCTTTAAAATAAAGTTGTAGTCAGTAATCCATTCATACTTTCAGTTGAAACTAATGTATTGCCATTGCAGGTGACGAATCATATTGGGGTGTTATTTGAGAAACTTATACGAGGGAGATATGGTATCTGTTTTTGCCTTTGCGGTCCTAAATTGCACCCTGCAAAGGATGAATACCGGGATATTTTCAAGTATTATAGCGAGGTTAAGCCTTCACTTGCAACTTAAATGGAAATCACTTGCTACAAGTTTTCTACACTGATTTTGACGGCCTGATATCGACCCTCAACAACAATTAGTTTACTTTGGCGGGTTTATGTATTCCATCATTAAGAGCTCAAGAACTTCTTAAAGTTTCTTTACCAGGAAAACTTGGCTAGAGAAAAGTTTGAGAAGCCTTTTTATTTAACTGTTTAAGCTGACAAGTGTGCAATCCCACAATTGTAGAAGTTTCGAAAGCAAAAGATTTTAAAAATATTGGGTTCGTCAAATGCACTCAAGGATCTGGAGGTCTCAGAAATTTGTTCGAATGAGATATTAAAGCTTGCTGCTATGAAATCCATACTCCAGTACAGAGAAGTGATAATTCTTTTACCTAACTTTGAAGAATTCGCAAAGTAGAACCAACACTTGATGGTACATATCACAAGCGCCTTGGTCAGTTTATTTCGGTGGGGATGTGGAGCGACGTGTGAAGGGTGTGTTTAAGAACCCGCAGAACCCCAAACTTAATTGGCTATTTTTCGGAGTCTTCTCTTTTAGCTCTCTGTTGTCTACGAACCCCAGACCAAAATCTGTTCTTATGTGTTCATCTTATACATGGAAGAGGTTAATCGGTTAACGTTGAATCACAATGAGCATCACAAGTTCACGGTTCATTTTTTGAAAACAATTGTTACAACCATCAGTGCTATTGGAAGAGCTGCTACCGATGCTTTTTTGCGGAACCTTTTCCAGCATTGATCATTCTCATTCGGTAATATCAAATTCAATTTTTTTTATCTCGATTTCATATTAGTTACTCTCGATTAAACGCTTAATTCTTTTTTTAAGTTGTTGCTACTTATGAGTTGTATAATTGTATTTAATCAGAACTGCAGCCCACTTAATGGTTCATGTTCTTAATGAAATGTCAAGTCAGAAAGTTGTAGTTACATATTGGAAGTTTGTTGTACCCAAACAAATTCATGCTACATTGTTACTCATTCAGATGTATATTTCAAAAATCTGATTAATTACTTGCCATACCCCATACCCCATTATTTTTTCTTGGATTTTTTAGATTGTACTGTCCGATTAAGATTTATTCATTTCCTTGAACGTATGTTAGTGGTGATAACATACATGAATTGTTTTACGGCTCTACTAGAGGGTGCGGTTCCAAGTAAATATTTTAGGAAGAGATAGATGACTACTCACTTCTTTGAATTTTCCTCCATAGTTAGATTACAGTATTTGTCTACTAGAATTTACTTAGAAGTCAAGTGTATTGCTAATTTTTCTTTCTCCAAGAGAGAACTTCCAATAATATTTGAAGGAGAACAAAATCTAAGAAAATTTTGTTATTAATAACTTACTACAATTTACTTAGTAATTGGATCATCCGACAACTTCACATGGATAACATTTTTTGATCATGATATATGAACACCCTAAAAGAACTCATGTTTATTTACTGTTGTGGTTGGACATACTTTCTTATACTACCTCCGTTTGTGGAAAAGAGTTACTACACTTCTTTTGGCCTTTTTTTTTAAACGGGGGGAGTATTATATTTTTGATGCAGGGATATGAATTGGCCTCGGAAGCCTGGGATGTTGCACCAATAATGGAAGAATTCATGCAGCTTAAACTTCTTTTGTTGTACAACTTTTTATGTAGGGAATTTTTTCTTCTCATGGCACCTTCATGACAACAAAAAAGAAATAAATTTGAGTTCTCACGATAGTTTATAACGCTCTTTAGCGTTATATGTCCTCCAAAAGTGAGTATTGTTCTGTCCCCGTTTAGTTAATATAGCCTATTGACAAGTTGTGGGATGTGCTCATTGTGAAATTATTAGAATTTTGTAGCTTAATTAAATTGATGATTTATCGGTTTGATCCATATCAAATTATTATATTTCTTATTATGTTCTTCATTCTACGCACCAAATTGGGTTTACAAAGAAAAGAAATATTCAAACTCAAACCAATTTCTTGCATGTAGGAATCCCAGTTTTTGTGACCATTTTTAGATATCGGCAAAGGAGAGAAAGGTAGTTTCTTTTGTTATCAGTTGCTTTGATTTTGTGAATTATTGAACATTAAATAAAAGGAATGGTTTGATCTCATAGATGTGGGTTATTTGTTATTGAGAAGTCTTACTACTCTTATGTAGATGTTTTAACCAAACATTACAACTTCAATCCGAAGCTTGCTCTAAAAATGCTGAGCAATAGTGGAATGGTAAGTGCAACATTTCTTCCACTTTAAGAACAGTTACTGCAGTTAATTTTTTGTTCTTATTGCTGATCAATCTTGAACATAATTTAGTATTATGTATTGTCTTTTTTCTCTCTTCATTTGTTGTAGGACATCTCCACTATCACATAATCTCGCAAAGACTGCTAGAGTTACGGAAATTACTTGATTTGGCAGTAAAAAATGGACTGCTATATTTATTCGCCGATGTGTATGATAAATTGACAGGTAAATCCATTTAACGAAAATTTTCCAAGCTAATCTAATCTATGTATTTTTCTGTTCCACCACAATATGTTTACTCCAGTGGAAAAACAGATATGAAAAGGAATAAATATAAGAATGGGTTTTTCTTAATCACAGTATCATACATATCGGCCTGGATAGAGAAGTTTGCAAGGCAGGGGTTTGTAGCCATTTAATGATCTGAAAAATTAAAGGTTATACTCTTCTGCATGTAAGTGCAAGATGTTCTTTTGACCTTTCTTTAATTAGGATGCCGTTAATTCAATCTGTTGTTGGCAGTGTTTTGATCGGTATATGTGATATTGTGTTGCATTTTTGCTCTTTATGTATTATGATTTTACTCTGTCCTCTTGGTCTCTATCTATTAAAAGTTCATAATCAAATTTATCAACTATTAACAAGATTGAATAACAGAGATCACTAACAATATACTTATATAGATAACTATCCTTAATGTCCAACCTTATCTAACATAGGGGTTCTTTTATGTTTACATGTGACCAGTGATTGTGATGCTTCATACCTTTTTATCAATGGATTTCCCACTTACCTAAAAGTTCGATACAAAGGGAATTCCAATGCTAGAGTCGGCAGTTTTACTAGATTTGGTTTGTTTCATAGCTCTCTGTTCTCTGAGAACTCTAACCCTAGGCTAGGATATATTCTTTTGTCCTTTTTATTAATTTGGTTTGACTTCTCCATCATCCTCTTATCTTATTCATCGAAGAATTTGATGATGAATCATAGAGGTCTGTCTCGAGTACATGGATTATGATGTTGAAACGCCTGTGATGGTACCAAGTCATCTCTTGGTTTAAAGGTATTCATGAGAATTTTTCTTCCGCTATGTTCCTTTTTTTTTTTTTTTTTTTTTTTTTTTTTTTTGCGTTATTTAGTTTCAGATTTATTTCACACACAGATCGAGTTTACATTCTTTGTGTACCTTTTATGAATAACGTAAAGGTAATTCATATTAGGAAATCGATCTCGAATTTTGCCAAAAATCTATCTTAGTTTTTGCCAAATCTCCAACTTAGGACTAATTTTTCACCAGGAGTCATATCTTAGCCTGTTTCAACGTCTATGCAGGTCTATATATGTGGCTTAGAAAACATTGACTTTTACTGGCTATTTGATGTGATTTTTTGGTTTTTCTTGGCGGGTGATCCCAATCATTGTTTTACCTGCTCCTGCTGGGGTTGTCACAAGTAAAAACTTATTGCTTCTCTGCTGTTTTTTCTCCCGTGGTGAGTTTTGATGTATTTGCATGTTAGCCGTTGTTATATCTGCACTTTCATGTTTTAAGAAGGTAAAGGAAAAATATGACATTGCATCAAAAAAAAAAAAAAAAAAAGGAAAAGTATGACAGAATAATAATTTAAGAAAGGAAAGACTACCATTTGCCTGCAGATTAATGTATAAGAGAAAGCAGAAGTAATTCCATGTACATATCTGAGAATTTACGTGTCCGTTTTCTCAAGTGCTTTTTATAATAATTCTCTCATGTTTACACCAAGCGGTTAATATGATTCCGTGGTTTTGTTTTGTAGGAGCTTCATTGCATCAGTGTATAAATTAGTATTATGTTTATGCTTCCGAATTTTGCTTTCCTCTGCTTAGTGACAGGTTGATTGGGGTGATATCAAGTTTGCCGGAAGATTAATGCAAGCAATGAAAATCAGCTAAGATCATGAACTAATGCTAGACTTATATCAATCTATATGTCTTCAAGCCCATCGACCAGTAGAGTATGGAAATGCAATCTGAGCTCAGGCTATGGGATTTAGGACATGTGAGTGTGAATGTGAATCTACCACTCATTGGTGTTATTGTTTAAATCTAGGCGCCATGGATAAATTCAGATCTTGCAAACAACTGTAAAGGAGGATGAGTCCTGTGCGTACTCTCCAGGTATGGTTAGTCTCTAATAAAATTTGATTTATGTGATCTAGGAAGAGTAAATATTAGCGCCTTGATATTGTTTTTTAGATAGTATCAATGTCAATGAGTGGTTGAGTAAATTGATACCCCTAGTCATCATGAATGGATTCAAACGAGATTTGTGGAGGCTCTTTTGGAAGAAAACTATTAGATAATCAAAGGAGCGAGGAGCACAGCTACAATCTTGTTTTTGACTATCTCTTGTACAATTATCTACGCTATCTCACCATCCCCGCCATGAGATGCGGTTAATGGTTATTATTTAATTATTAATACTTTATTGATGTCAAGTATTGGCGGCAACTTTGTTGTTATCTACTGATTTTGTATTATATCGTGTAGTTGATCCCCTGAAGCTAATTATAACGTCTCTTGGTATTAGGGTCTTGCCTAAATGGATTCTTTTTCACTTTTCAAAATCCTAATTAATCTCTCATTTTTGCTTCATATGGTACCCCAGTGAGGCTTTTCCCGTCAAAGAGGCCCAAGGGTTGTTCTTCACACCATGAAGAGTATATGATATACTTCTATTTCTAGGACATTTTAGGAGTGAGGAAGGTTTTACAGGTTATACTAGCCAAGTGCATCAAACAAAGACCACGAAAATTGGATTTGAAAAATTAATTTTAGGATGACCTCGAATACAGATGTATTTGGCAAGACTGTTGGAGAAATTTGGGTCCTTTCAAGTAGCTTGCTTATATAAGACAAAACCAATCATTGGGATGACGAGAGATTGACTAAATCATGCATCCAAAAAGAATCTAACCTTTGTAAAAAATGTTAATATAAGGAAAAGTGAACGTTTATATGATGTTGGTGACCACCGTGCAAGATTTGTCTGGTGATAACATGCGAGAGTACATTTAAGAATGCGTTTACCAGTCTTGGGACCTGAAAAGCAGGGGTTCAAAGTGCTTTCCAATACGCGGGGAACTTGGAAAAATGATTGGAATATTAGTACCGGATGAAGGAAAAATACACGTTCTATTCTCAGCTTTTATACGATCCTAATCATGCCTCTGGTGTTCGACAAAGATGTACGTGAGCCAATTCAAGATACTATCTTAGAACGTAATATGATGCGCAGTAACTTTTCTTTGGCACATGAGATTCAGAGTAGCGTCCCACCGAGAAAAATATGAAACTTATTAGACAATAAAGGATGAAAGGCCGTGTAATTTACAAACAGCCACCCAAGCTATTATACTACTTCCAGGAGATAGGTCTGACATACTGTCCCCAATTTTTTTTTTTGACCGGTAAGTGTCCCCAATATATTTTGCTTCACTTAAAGGAGACAAGGGTTTTTCCGGAACTCCGAGAGCCACCCTGCTTACTTGCCTCTGCATTACGTTTTGCTTTTTATGAGTTGGTATCCTGACATAAAAAACTGGATCCGTACATAGGAAAACATGCCACTGCTAAAAGCTTAGCTGGATCAGTTCCATATTTTTACGTTTTACTTATATTTCATCCCCGGTTTATTCCTAATCACTTTCTGGTAGAATAATCATTTGACCGTTGGAAAAAGTGAAAAATATGGAACTAATCACTTTTTGGTGGTCAGGATGGTAAAATCTTTTTTACGTTTTACTTATATTTCATCCCCGGTTTATTCCTACCCGAGCACTCTTAGTTGCAGATATTTTTGCCAAGTCTGGAGCCAATTGTACCCAAAAGCCTCAGTGTTAGGAAACGAAAAACCGTTATTATATTTCATTCTCTCGAACTTCGGGATATTTCATATCTCCGATGTTCCCTGCCAATCATGAGCCACTACCTGACACAACCCTTCTAGCGTACTCTCTCATCCTCGACAGGTGACCCTTCGTCGGTTCTGATACCATTTGTGTGAACTTGCGAATAACTTCCTTTGGCTAATGGTTACTCATAACTTCCTTTGAATTTGGTTTTAGTGTCCCTTTACAAACATGAATAATATTGACTATGGTATTTTGACATGAACAAATCAATTTTTACATTTTGAAACAATTCTTTAAAAACTATGCAAACCGTGAAAATCAGTTAACTGCATAAATGTTGAGCTCAGCTGCAGGCTCAACCTTTCGAAGTCTCCTTATGGATCCTTAGGTGTAATTTTTTGGTCGCTCATTTACCTTTTTCTTATGTTCTTTGAACTTCCATATATGTATGCTCTTTCATTCTTGGATGCTTTTGTACAGTAGAACAGGATGACAAATTTGTTTGTGCCGAATTTTCAAACAAAAAACCCGACCTATCTTAATTTGAGACTGTTATGAAATGTATTGTATACAATCCATATGGTTCTGATTCTATGTGCATGAGAAATGAAAATTGCATCTGAGGGAATCCAAATTAACGTGTTGATAGTACAATCATGGAAAAAGGTGATAGTGTAATGACTCGAGACTCCACCAATATTGTTCTCACTTAATCATCGTGGTTTTCCCGAAGTGTAGGATTTTCAATTGGTACCGCTACGTCATCCAGCAACATCTTCCGGGAGTTCCCTATCCCCGTATTATTCCTGCCCGAGCACGCTTAGATGTAGAGATTTTTTCCAAGTTTGGAGCCAACTGTGCCCAAAAGGCTCAGTGTTAGAAAACGACAAGTCTTTACTTATATTTCATCCACGGTTTATTCCTACCCGATCACGCTTAGCTGCAAATATTTTTGCCAAGTCTGGAGCCAATTGTACCCAAAAGCCTGAGTGTTAGGAAATGACAAACCGTTACTTATATTTCATTCTCTCGAACTTCGGGATATTTCAGATCTCCGATGTTCCCTTCCAATCATGATCCACTACCTGACACAACCCTTCTAGCGTACTCTCTCATCCTCGACAGGTGACCCTTCGTCAGCTCTGATACCATTTGTGTGAACTTGCGAATAACTTCCTTTGGCTAACGGTTACTCATAAATTCCTTTGAATATGGTTTTAGTGTCCCTTTACAAACACGAATAATATTGACTATGGTATTTTGACATGAACAAATCAATTTTACCCAATTCTTTAAAAATTATGCTAACCGTAAAAATCAGTTAACTGCAGAAATGTTGAGCTCGGCTGCAGGCTCAACCTTTCGAAGTCTCCTTATGGGTCCTTAGGTGTAATTTTTTGGTCGCTCATTTACCTTTTTCTTCTGTTCTTTGAACTCCCCTATATGCATGCTCTTTCATTCTTGGATGCTTTTGTACAGTAAAAAAGTGTTTGTGCCGAAAAAACCGACCTATCTTAATTAGAGACTGTTATGAAATGTATTGTATACAATCCATGTGGTTCAGATTCTATGTGCATGAGAAGTGAAAATTGCATATGAGGGAATCCAAATTAACGTGTTGATAGTACAATCATGGAAAAAGGTGATGTTGTAATGACCCGAGACTCCACCGATATTGTTCCCACTTAATCACCGCGGTTTTCCCGAAGTGTAGGGTTTTCAATGGGTACCGATACGTCATCCAGCAGCAGCTTCCCGGGAGTTCCCCATCCCCGGATTATTCCTGCCCGAGCACGCTTAGGTGCAGGGATTTTTTCCAAGTTTGGAGCCAACTGTGCCCAAAAGTCTCACTGTTAGAAAACGACAAATCGTCACTTATATTTCATCCCCGGTTTATTCCTACCCGAGCACGCTTAGCTGCAGAGATTTTTTCCAAGTCTGGAGCCAATTGTAGCCAAAAGCCTCAGTGTTAGGAAACGACAAACCGTTACTTATATTTCATTCTCTCGAACTTCGGGATATTTCAGATCTCAGATGTTCCCTACCAATCATGAGCCACTACCTGACACAACCCTTCTAGCGTACTCTCTCATCCTCGACGGGTGACCCTTCGTCGGCTCTAATACCATTTGTGTGAACTTGCGAATAACTTCCTTTGGCTAACGGTTACTCATAACTTCCTTTGAATATGGTTTTAGTGTCCCTTTACAAACACGAATAATATTGACTATGGTATTTTGACATGAACAAATCAATTGTACATTTTTAACCAATTCTTTAAAAACTATGCTAACTGTGAAAATCGGTTAACTGTAGAAATGTTGAGCTCGGCTGCAGGCTCAACCTTTCGAAGTCTCCTTATGGGTCCTTAGGTGTAATTTTTTGGTCGCTCATTTACCTTTTTCTTCTGTTCTTTGAACTTCCTTCAACGAGCATTTGAGTAACATGACCAATATGAGATAATAAATGTACTTATTTTGTTATTTACGAAAATCGGGTATTATTTTAGTGTTGGTAAGTGTTAGAGTAATGTAACCTTTGGTGCAACAGGTGTACATTCAAATATAAAGCTTACTCAATATGTAATCTCTTCCACGATTTAGCACTAAAATCATCAAGCCATTCAGGTGGTGAGTTCTTTTGCTTCATTCCGTTATTTATTTTTTGTTAAACATGATATTGTCGTCACTTTTTTCTCTCTGTTCTTTTTTATGGACCATTTGATTTTCCAAAGTTTTCCTTGCTCTGATTACTCTCTGGTCGATCTCAAAAATTGAGTTTTTGTGCATGTATAGTTAAACTCTTTAAAATGAAAATATGTATACGTAAATGTGCTACTATTGTGATTACCTTTGGAAGTTTTTTATATTTGATAAGGACTGATTTAATTTTTTACCGTAATTTTATATATAATTTTATCTTTTAAAGTGATTAGACTATATGTAGGCTAAAGTATTTTTGAAAAAAAAAAATATAAATTAAGGCATTATTTAATGTTGAATTAGCAAGCTTTACGATAAATAAGCATGAAAAAAAGGTGATACACTAAGATGACATTGAGGTCAAGCCTTATGAATTAGTTAGCTCCCAATGATACTTACAATTGACTGTACGAAATAAACTAACTTGAGTTTTTAAGTCCCTTCATCAGTACTTTCCTTTACGTTATACTTCTTTATCTTTTGTTTTGTTGTATGGTAAATACGGTTGGTAACTTGAAAAGAAGCATCAAGATTTATATGCATGACTATTTACCAAAGTTTAATTAAATAACATTATGTTATTTTTAATGGTTTTCACTTCTATGGACGCCCAAACGAGCATTTTTTAATTTTGGATTAGAAAACCTTTTCAAGAAGTTTTGGTAGACATACGTTCAAGATCTATCAAGGTTTGATGACCAATACACATTTTAACCATCACCCATATATCTTTTTCAATGATGATTGGTAACTCGAATTGGTTAAATTTAAGACATCTACGATATCAAGATGCATCAAATTGTCCAGATCGAGAAACCCCAGTTTTCAAGTTGAAAAGAGGTTATTTGATGAAATTAATCAAGGAAGAAATTCCTTGGGTAAAGTAGTTGTATTTCATATGTGTACAAGATTGAATGTCATATATGCTTAATACCCTATATGTTTTTTTCTTTTTTTATTCTTGAAAATTTTGAAAAATCTGAATTTTGAAACAGATTCACAAATTTATCTGTGCTAATCTTTAGATGAAAAAACTGACCCAGTTCTTTTTAAAACACGAAGAAAATATGAAGTACATGGTTTATATGGTTGTAGGAAGCGAATCTCCCTGTATGAGAAAATATAAATGTATTACAAAATTAATTGACGAAGGTGATATCCAATTTATCGTTAGATGTTGTTCCTTGAACCCAATTTGTCATGAATGCTTAATTGTCACATCATTGTGGATGTTGTTCCTTTTATTATCGCATGTTGATAAGAGTTATGCATCCAATTATACTTATGATGTGTTAAGCAGTAAAGCAATAAATTTTCGATGTTTAAAAACAATGGATAAGTGGAAGTTTGATCTTTTGATAAGTGAAGAGTCAATAGTTTTCAAGAATACCAATTATCAAGAACAAGATCTACCAATTGTGAAGAATTATATCATTTAACAAGTAATTATACTGTTCATGAATAGAGACGTGGCATAGTTGTTGTTTAGAAACCCAACATCGTTATGAATTACATATTGATAGATAATAATTTGGCAATGTAAAGTTACACCTACTGGAGGTCTATGACCATGGATGAGGAGAAATAACTCAAATCAGATTGTTTTTCACTCAGAATAGATTTTCTGGATTAGTTTTAAAAATTTTAAAGTTATTGTTTTCAGATTCTTAGATTTTCTGGAATTCTTCATTTGTTTGAAACCATGCTTGCATGTTCTAATTTGTTAGACAAAAATGCCCATCATTATCCAAGTAAGTCACAATATACTCTTACTTCCATTAACTTGAAAGGTGATTTTTACGTTTAATTAATGGGCACCACTTAATTATTTTGGAAATAAAAAACACACCAAGATAAACAATCTGGAAATCATTAGGGGTGATACCTAGATAACATAAACCGGACCACTATACCAGTGAGATACCTGTATATATAAATATATTAATAGTATTTTAAAGTATTTTCACGGAAAATATATACCAAGTTAAAAACCAAAAACTATGTGACCCATGACACTAATCAAAGGTTGAGCCGGGGCCATAAGGCCCCGGTGATACCTAGTATTATATAATTAATCCAGATGTTGATTGCTGGATTAACATAAATTTATTAGTGTTTGAACTTGCTCAGAATGATGATTTGTGGAGCGTTTTTTCGAAACCCTAATTTTTGATCAATTGTTCGTCAATTGATGAATTGCTGAAAATAAGTCATGAGTGAGGGAGGGACCGAACACGTGGGATAATGGATGACCATGTGGTGCCCAAGTAATCGAGTGAGCGTGCACCAGGGTAGTTGACCGGTTGGTGAAAGAATGATCAAATGCTGGTGTTGATCATTTATTAAAATAATGCTCGTGCGAGCGTCAGGTGATAAAACCTAATTATGGAAAAGTGAGGGACCGGCCAAGGGAGCATCGGACCGGCCCTTGGTGGTGTGGGACCAGTTGACGGTCAATTGAGCAACTTCCAAATTGGTTGGAAAGAGTTTGGACCCAATATGAGCAATTGAGCAAATTAGGTCAAAATCATGAAGATGTGTGGGACCGACTCCTTGCAAGCCTTAGGGCCGGCCTTGGTCGGTCAAGGAAGCATGCCCGTGTCACCATAATGTCTGTGTCTCAGTCCTGAGAGTTTCGGTATTTTTCTGGTGCGCGTTTGAGCAATATCTCGGATATTCAGAAGAGTTTGATCTTTGACTGAAATTCTTGATTTTTCCCGAATGAGCAAGTAGAACTTTGCTCGTTCGATCAAAATTTGGAGAATATTAAAATAATAATATTTTATTATTTGGCGTGAGTAGCCTAATCTGTCATGTGACCATTTGACTTTTTTGGCTTTTTCATGGTTTGGGCAATATTGAAGAAACCATGATTTTTGCTCAAACGGAGGAGTTTCATGAGATGAGGGAAATAATAATTATGAAAACAAGGGATTGCAAGGTGTGGGACCGGCCACGGCTAGGGCATGGTCGGCCGGATAGGTAGCCCGGTCCCGCGACACCTTCCCTATTTTTATTATTTTTCATGAAACCGTGAAAATATGGAGAAACCGTGAGTTTTGCTCGAACAAGGAAAGTTGCTTGAATGAAGGAGTTTTCATGAGTTCATGAAAATAAATAAAATAAGAAAAAATAAAGGAAGAGGCGTGGGGGACCGGCCACGGCGGCATGGCCGGCCGGCCGGTGGGCCCGGTCCTTAGGCGCCTCTTTTCTATTTATTATTTTCTCTCTCCTGTTTTGTGTAGGATTCCTCGTTTGTCCATATTTTCGAATGCTCGTTCGTGCATTCGGGTGCTCGTTCGTGCATCATTGTTGAGTACACTTGCACCATTTTATTGGGGCTTACTCGGTTATAGTCCATATGCCCGATTGTTGAGTAATTATTACTAATTCATGAAATTCAGCGGAGAATGATTCATGAAACGGAGTAATAAAATTAATTGAGTATCTATACTAATCCATGAATTTTAGTCGGGAATTCAAAGAACGGAGTAATGAGATAAAATGGTTATCTATTACTAATCCATGAATTCAGCCGGGGAATTCAGGGAACGGAGTAATGAGAATAATAGATTATTTTCTAGGAATTCAGTGGAGAATGTCACGGTAGAATTGACGTCCTGAAGGCGTTTAGCTCCCTCAACAAACAATTATGTAGGAGAGACGCCTGAATATATACACAGTCTCTATACATAGTCAGGGAACAACGAGTGTCGCCGACGTCCTGAAGACGTTAAGCCTTCTCAACAAACAATTATGTAAGAGGACCGCCCAATCGTTCTTCTATGTAGAGGGGGTATCTCTATGTAGTCAGGGAACAACGAGTATCGCCGACGTCCTGAAGGCGTTAAGCCCTCTCAACAAACAATTATGTAGGAGGACCGCCCAATCGTTCTTCTACATAGAGGTCACGATGAAATGCGTAGCATCGAACGCTCAGCTAGTGGGAGGCCTTTCGAGAAACATATTTATCATGGCTCTGAGAGGAACTCGATCAGAGATTGTGAAACGGTTCACGGATCGTAAATCATGAATCGTCACATGCGTTCCTAAAGACGGGTCAGAAACATGCAGTATCATGATTTTACGATTTTGACCTTTGTCGAAAATCCACCATCAACAGATGGGCAACAATCTTTTCGTATTGCAATTCCTTCATGTCAAGACCAATCAGTTTAGAATGTTTGAACATTCTCTGATCAAAATCTTTTCATTAATATTAATTCTCTTGTGCTCTAAACTCACGTTTGTTGAGCTAAGAATTCATTAATATTCAAGGAATAATATCTGTCATTAAGGATGGTTGCAGTATTTATAAATTTTTGTATGCTCTTTAAATTTTAATTATTTTTTTTACCCTCAGTATTGTGTTCCGAAGCCCGTTAGGATAAATCGGTGTCGTCCAAAAAGGTACACATAATTTTGCCTTGTGCAAAACCCTAACTTCTAAGTCGGGTCATGAACCGTCGTTCATCCTGGAGAATATCTTTTCCTTTATGTACCATAACTTGTGATTGAAAAATTCTCATCCAAGGTTCCGCAACCTAGCATGTCTCATATGTCTCGAATTCTTAAAAGCATGGAGAAAGCTCTTAACCGTGATGGTATTGAAACAAGAGGAAAGAAGAGAACGCTGGTCGATGATGAAGTTATTAATTCATCCGAAATTCCATCTGATGTGAATTACTACTTTGCCTATTTGTTTTTATTTTTTTGAAGCATGCAATTAAGAAAAGACCAACTAAATTGTTATTACACGTGGGATGTGATTCCCATAGAGTCTCTCAAAAGAATTTGATTAAGAAAAGCCGGATTTGTCTGTTCCCAAATTGATGTTGATAGGTTTCCCGCTTGGCTGCCGTCGGCTGCAAAGTTCGCTAGTCCATCTGCTGCTTGGTTTCCTTCTCTATAATTATGTTGAATAGCACAAAATGGGATTTGACGCATTTTATGTATGATTTCTTCAATCATTTCAGAGATATACCATGGAGCTTCCTTTGGAGTTTTAATGAAGTGCACGAGATTTCCCAGTCCATTTCAAAGATGACTTTAGTCCAATTTCTTTCATTTGCTGATCTGGTTGCTATCACTGTGGCCCATGTTTCCGCAGTTAGCGCTGTGGTACCTAGAGGTTGTGCAAGAGCCAATACCATGTGCGCGTTCGAGTTCCTTCATATGAATCCTGCCCCTACTATACCTGGGTTGCCTCTAGATGCACCATCTATATTTATTTTAAACCAGTCTAGTGCAGGGATACTCCAACCCATTTGAATGGTTTTAGAAGTTTTGGTTATGTTTGTTGTCAATCTGTGAGGAAGCTCCCCGGGGAGAACTGGAGGGGAGGTCATTTTTGCCCATTCAAATTCATGTTGTTATGCAAAAGATCTTGCCAGGATGTCATCATGGTTGGAGTGCGTCTGATTGAATACGAGCTCATTTCTGGTTGTCTATATAGACCACAAAAAGGAAACAACAGGATGTGATAGAAGAGGTACTACCTCGAATTTGCAGTAATTGAGAAATTGTTGTTTGGTGGTTTATGGTAATTGGTTGATGGTTGATGGTTGATGGTTACCTTGGGGGTGGTTTGTTGATATGCGGTTAGAGAGGGGTGTTCCAAGTGGACAGAGCGACTGGACAGTGAATCAACATGTGATTAGCTGTTTCAGGCTCAGAGTTGCATCAGGGGCATAGGTTGGAAGTGGAGAGATTGATGTGATGGAACAGATATAAGGTTGGTAAACCTTCATTTATAGCTTTCCACAAGAAAAGATGTATTTTGGAGGACACGGTAAAGTTCATAAGAATTTTGTGTTTGGGAGGGGTTGAGGGTGAGGGTGTGGGAGAGAGTTGTTTTCTTGTTGAATTAGACAATTGTACCCGGATGATGTGGTGTATTTACCATATTTAGAGTGGGGCCAAATAATTTTGTCCGAGATGTTGTTAAGGGGAAGGTGGATGTTTATAATATGTTGGGTGGCAGTGATGGGGAGGATGCTTAGATGATCGTGATTCCAATTATGAGAGATGGGGTCGATTAATTCTGCGACATATTGGATAGGCTCGCATTGGATTGGATCAAGGTTTTGAAAGTGGAGTATACAATTAGCTTGGATAGGGGTATCTAATCCATTTCCTATTTGGTGAAATATATGATTTTTGTCAGTAGGTATGAGAGATGCCATTTGTTCCATTGTGGGCTGGCAGTAGTGGGTATTGAAATCGTACCTTGCAGTATAGGTTGATGATGTAGGTATTTCTCATAGAAGAGGCTTGAGCAAATGGAATGTGGATGGTCTTGAATGTTCCAAATTCTTTTCATGAAAAGTGCTTTATTGTGATGATGATCGGTTGTCAATCCGTCAAAAATAATTTCACTTTCTTACTCACTAAATTTAAATGAAGCACAAGGTAAGGAAGAGTTCGTATCCACAGAGAGGCAATTGTTGTTATGCAATTTTCAGTTTCTAAGGTAACCAAGGGGGGGATGTTTGTTGTTTTAACGAAATACTAAAGTAAAAATAAAATAAAGCAAGCCAAATAATTGGAATAATCAATAAGGAGAAGATATTGGTCACGGGATAGTATCATTCACAAACATGTATTATCATCAATGATTAGAATTGGTATTTTAATCTCGTATTTACTAAAAGTCCTAGGATACCTTGATCGCAAGTATAACCCGTTAATTCCCTGTTTTCATCACAACCACATTAAAAGATGCATATGTGAATTCTTCCTAGAAAGCAACCTAAAGTGTAAAAGCACAATTAAGTTTAACTCCCTACAAGCATTAAGTTTTATGGAATAAGACTAATCAATGCAAACGAATGTTTAAAAGCACTAAACGTTTTAACATAAGTTATGATTCACTTGTGACTAGTATGATATATCACTACAAGCACTACCCACAATTATGCTACTTAGAATCAGGGATAAACAACTTTTTCGTATTGAAAACCCTAATATAGCTCTAGAGATGAATGCAAATCGGATTAATTAGGACTCAACCTAACAAGTATTCAAATCTTATAACACTATTAATTGTGAATCACAAACAATAAATTACTGAGACAAAACTAATTCATAGATTCAAAAACATGTTGAGAAATCAACTTTTATCCCATAACCAATAATATGTTTAGCTACTCATAGCTATGGAGTTCATCATAATCAATATTCAATAATAAAATAATGAAGAAGATGAAAAACAATTGGAAGCAAACCCTAGTCGCCTTCTCCTCCAAAACTCCAAGAATAAGATATCCATAAGTTGTAGAAGACTTTCCCTTTTATAGCTTTTCTCCAACTTCTAAAATTAGGTCTAGTCTTCAAAGTCCATTAGATGAAAATCCACCAAGCCCATAAGAGAGAGAAACCCATGTAGAAAATATGTCCCAAAAGTGGTCGCCGGAAATCTGGTATTGTGGCCGGAAAAGTCGCCGGAAAATAGCTCAGGTGACCGGCAAAGTACGCCCGGTCAACCAGGTCAAAACGGTCAACGATCCAACTCGGCGGGTCAACTCGGTCAAGCACCGAGTCAGCTGTCAGATGACTCAACTCAGAGTCAGACCTGAGTCAGGGTGGAGTCAGATGGAATCAAGTCTAACCGGGTCCGACCGAGCTTGGCATGAGCCCGAGGCTATTGCCTTCGGGCTTTGAGCGTGTATAGCACAATCATTGTGCATCACCGGTCTTTGCCACGGTTCCATCGACAAAATCCCCGACTTTAACTGCACACCTCCTCACTTCACAGACACTGCTACCATTACCTCCAGACCCATCTTACCAAGTTCTCCATCTAAAGCTCACCATCTCAGACATACCACCATTTCCATGTTTGCTTTGAGCTCAAACACAACTCATCATATAACCACCAGCCAATTTAGCCTTGGCTGCAACTCAGCTCATTCTGCATTATAACCACTACTTGTTCATCAACATATCAAATCTTGCAACAGCGACCGTTTATGCATCCAACTTAAACCCCTGGCAGCAACAGCACCACCTTGTTTCAGCTCCAAGCACATTTGCCAGGCTCAAGTTTAGTTCTGCATCAGCCAATACCACCAGCTTTGCCTTCCTACCAGCTCAACATCCCTGTAATGCAATGTATTCTCCATTCTCAGCTCATTCTCTTGCTCTTCATCATTTGCTACACAAATTCTTCTATAACTTCATGCCTTCAATGCCATAGCTTTGCCTTCATCTCGACTTAAATTTCCAACACAGACCCATTCAAATTCAAGCCACAAACAATCTCGGCTCCGTTGCCCACCGCTGTTGCTCCAATCGAGCCAATGCCATCTGCAATTTGACATGTCCTAGACATTCATCTAAAGTAAGAGCCATTGAAACCAACTCGAGACTCCACATACTCTCCACCAAAGAACTCCATCGAGATAAGCACCAACAACATCTCATTTGAGCCTCAGTCATCACTCTCAATCCTGTATCTCGACACCAGCTTCGATCGCTTCGACTCAAGATGCTCAACTCACTCTTGCACATAACCATTGGATTCATGCCTGCAATCTTTTCAGCTACTACTTCAGAGCAACACCAGCTCCTGCAACACAGCCAAGCTGCCAGCCTTCAAGTTCCTTGCTTAGCCAATTGCAACATCCCTGGCCATTGCGACCTCTGAATCCCATCAACACAGCTCTTCATAAGCAACAACACCTGCACATCAGGGATTGCAATTGCAGCTGCAGCTCTGCAATGCCTCAAATTCATTACCAGAACAATCATCATCTCTGAATTCACAACCAGAACCCATACCAAGACTCGATCAATCTCCTAACCATTCATTCATCAACTCCATTTTCTCATTTATTGGTTTCACGGTATCATAACAGACCAATTCCATTTCAGGCTCTCCTCAGACTCAATTGCCCCACCATTTCTTAACCACGATCTGTGTTATTCTCAATTCATAACCACAGAACCTCAGATTCATCTCAGCCATACAAATATCCATTGAATCCGAGCCAAACCCATGACAATCATCAGATTCTTCAATCGATCGTATTTAGCAAAACCCTAATTTCTCTTGACTGAAATCTCAGATTTCCCATCTGTTCTTCATCAGTTCATCTTCTCTGGAATTCTCGTCTCAACTCAACCCTAGCAGCAGACCCATTAACAGCAGCGACACCAGCATCACAACAAAATCAAATCAATTTTCTTCTCAATTTCTTCAGCCGATCTTCATTTGAGCATCAACAGAGGCAATTACACGATTCACCATCTCCCTCTCCATTGAACTCTCACAGCAGCCTCTTCATCGATCTACCATCAACTTCTTCTCCCACTCTGTGAATTTCTCGATCTAATTCCCATCGTGTTCACTGCTTCCATCATTTCCTCTCTATTTTTCTGTGATATTCATGTGTCGACAATAATGAGAAGAAATAACTTCTCTCTGAATTCCAGGGCTAGGTAATAGCTTTTATTCCTATAGGAGCCCAACACATGATACATGCCACCAAGTACTCTTTTTGTACTGTCAGTCCTTGGGAACTGACAAACTTAACTGTTGATTTTGCTCGTAACCTTCTCATACGGAACCGGAATGGCCTCGTTCTTTCGCCGATAGCTTCGCCTTTTCGCTCTCGTCACCATGATGAAAAAGAAATCCAACATTTGAGCAAGTTCTACTTCTTTTCGCTCCAATGACTCCGAGATACCTAATCTACTCAAAAGCAAACATAAGATACATAATTTACAAGAAAATTCGCAAAGAAAGCGTAACTACTAGATAGTAAATTAGGTGTTTTAGACACCTATCAGATGACTACTCTTCCTGATACCTAGCCCTCCTTCCGCTATTGGCTTCTTTAGCTTGTTCCATCCTAATGGGTGAAGCTTTCGGATCGAAGAATCATGACCCCAGAAAAAATTTCTTGTGATCCGATCAATTTGTTTGTGAACATGGGTGGGAAAAACCTGTGTCTGCATGAGGTGATTTGAAGTTGGTGTTAATGAGGTTTTTATTAGAACTAGTCTGCCTGCAGGGGGTAAGGCATTTAGTGATCCATCCTTGTGCTTTGCGTGCCAATCGTTGGAGTAGTGGTTCGAAGATGTGACGTGAGGTTCTGCCGTGTTTAAATTGAACTCCTAAGTATACAGGTGGGATTGATGTGGTTGGCATGCCGAAGAATTGGTGAAGAGTATCTATGTGATGTTGTTGTAGCCATGGGTGGTGAATGATGGTTGATTTTGATGCGTTGATAATTTGACCAGCTAAAGAGCCGTAGGATTGAAGAATTCTTTGAAGGTGATTACTACTTTCCAGGGTAGTTGTGTATGTAATGAGGAAATCATCTGCATACATTAGGTGTAGGATGTGAGGTGCCTTTTTTGATATTCGGATACCTTGAACCAGTTTTTTTGCTTCCAGGTTGCCAAGATTTGTTGATAGAATTTCCGCACAAATAATGAAAATGTGGGAAGATATGGGATCACCTTGTCTGATGCCTCTGGTAGGAGTAATGAATCCATACGGTGTACCATTGATGTTGACTGAGTAAGTTACCAATTTGATACATAGCATGATATATTCCACAAATATTGATGGAAAGCCCAGTTTTGTGAAAGCTTTTTTGATGAATCCCCAGTCAAGGCTATCATAAGCTTTTTGTACGTCAAGTTTGAGAGCTATTTTGGGGTTTTTAGTGGTTGATGATGTTTTGATGTGATGAAATAGCTCACCGGCAATTATGATGTTATCATGTAAGGATCTTTGAGGGACGAAGGCACTTTGATATGGACTTATTAAGAATGGGAGAAGAGGGCGTAAGTGGTTGGCTAGGATTTTTGAGATGATTTTGTAGCTGACATTGCAGAGGCTTATAGGTCTGAATTGGGATGGTTTTGTTGGGTTGTCTACTTTCGGAATTAGAGTAATGTTTGTATGATTCGTGAGAGGGTGGATGTGTAAATTATCGAAAAAACTTCGAACCATAACAATTAATTGAAGATAAGTAGTGTCCCAGAAAACTTTAAAAAACTTACTGGTGTATCCATATGGGCCAGGAGCACTTTCAGAGTTGATAGTGAACAATGCTTGCTTGATTTCATTCACTTTTACGGTTGCCGAGAGCTGGTCACATTATGATGGAGTTAATCGTGGAGTTATTTTGTCAAAGAGTTCTTCGTCGAGTGTTGTGTTTGAGGCAGTATATTGAGTAGTGAAATGATCAAGGATGATCTGGATCACTTGATCTTTATCACTAACCTAGTTGTTTTGCTGATCCTGTAGTTGCTTTATGTTATTGCGGCTTCGGTGGATGGTTGCCTTGGTATGGAAAAAGGTTGTATTATTGTCTCCTGATTGGAGCCATTGAATTCTGTACCTTTGCTGCCAGTATGTTGCATGGCATTGAAGTTAGGTTAGGTGATGATTGCGCAGCTCTTTCTCGCGATTTATCCAAAAATTTAGTTCTTCTCCGTTGTGAATAGCACATTGATGTTGAGCCATCTTAATTTGTGTTGTTGATTTGAAAATTAACTTTGGAAGATGTCCAAAAGTGTCCTTGTTCCAGTCCATTAGTGTTTTTCCTGTTGTGATTAACCTGAGTTGAAGATCCAAGGAAGAATCTGAGTCGCTTTGTTGTGTCCATGCGGATTCGACAATTTTCTTGAGATCTGGATGTGTCAGCCATAGATGTTCAAACTTGTAATTCTTTTTCCGTTGCCAGTCAATTGCTTTGGTGCGTAGTAGGATGGGGGCATGATCCGATGCAATTCTTGGAAGGTGGGTGACTCTGGTATGAGGGTTTGTTGTTCTCCAATGTTGGGTTGCAATTGCTCTATCATTTAGATGTTCAAGGAGAAGATATGATTTCTGCTGATGTTGTTTATGATTTTATTAAACAATTTGAATAAGCAAAACTAGAACTTGTTGAAACGCTAAAAACTTTATACATGGTGAAGACCGAGTTGAAAAAGGTTTTTGTTGACCTTGTTCTCATGAAATCTCATGTTCTTGAACTACTCAATGAGGATATTTTCTCTAAAGAGCTCGTGGATACAGTTGATGACAAATTCAAGGGTCTCAATATTAATACCGATGAAATTCTGGAAAAATCTAGTTTATTTTGTTTTCTTCGTTTTATGTCTAGGAAACTTCTTTTGAGGATTTTTATTTTTGAGAAGGATAACTAGGGTTTGGTATAGCAAAGATTGTGATTACACATAGCTATTTCCAACGTTTTTCATCTTGCATGTTTTAGATTTATTTATTTAAATTCTAGAGTTGTTGGAAGATGAACTTGCAGTATGTAACCATTATTGGTTTAATTATTGCAAAATTCTTATGAAATATTGTGCCTTTACGTTTTCGTGAATCGAGCTAGTATTTCATATATGCTCAGGAGTTAAATCTATTATGTTTTTATAAACGGAAAATAGAACAAACTCTTTGAGATTTTACTTAGTGCTCATCTTCCTTAATTTCCTTGGTTTCTTCAACGCTCCTTGAACTCTTCGTTGTTCCAGGTTGCAATGATTCTGAACGTGTTCAACTCAGCATCGTTGTTGTTGAAGAACCAATTCCATAGCGATAACAACTTTTAAAATAATATTCCAAATTGTTGTTATACAAAAACATAGTATTATTATCTTCTCTCCAAAGTTCAATTGTATCTCAACTCTGAAGTAATACTACGGTGATATGTTTCTCCCCCTAAATAAATACTTACATATTTTGTTTAATAGGTAAACCTATGCTTAAATGATTCACTCCATGTTACATAATGATCCGTAAACCATATGTATGTAGTATGAAACTACTAAATAATTCTCCCCCTTTTTGTCAATAAAATTAACAAAGGTCCGAAAATCGCGGGATCATAATGAACACAACCAAAAGATATCTCAAGTTTTAAGGAAGATGGAGATATAAAAAAGGTTCCAAAGCTATCTTAGCTTAAACCTAAAGCAACCTAGGCTTTGAAGTCTATATAAGGGGAACTCTTGAAAATTGGGATCTTTGAATCCCGACACTACTTTTTGGTGTGTCCTAGTTGTATCTAGAGTCGTCCTCTACATAAACCCATTTAGGGTTTAGCGACTACAAAGACTTCACTGGGATTCGTGAAGCCAGGTCCAGTTATCTTTTATCTTTATAACTTGAGTATCCTGATCTTGATTGTTTGTTGATCCTAGCTCCATCAATCAAGATAGATAGTAATCAACAAAGTCTCGCCGTCTCGTATTTTATTGATTTCACAAGTTTTATACTTGTGAGGTGAATAATAATCTAGGCTGCACTTCGGGTTGCATAAGTCCGTATTTTGAGGATAGACAGACTTTTGTCTAAGTTGCTATCGATTTTCATCACCTGGATCTTTCGTTTGATATGATCATCCATTTAGATCGTAAATCAGGAAATCAATTATAGGCTTAATCTGTGGGAGGCATATTTGGTTTAAAATCTTCAATTGAGTTGAAGCAACTCTTAGTTGGTGTGAGACCGTCTAAGGGAATCAATTGCGCGGAGTCCTGCTGGGATTCAAGAGGCGTAAGGAGCGCGAATGTACCTGAATCGTGGGAGACTAAGTTCGGGCTCAACTACATTCCAGACCGAAGTTAATTGGTAGTAGGCTAGTGTTTGTAGCGGCTTAATATATTTTGGTGTTCAATCTAGACTACGTCCCGGGATTTTTCTGCATTTGCGGTTTCCTCATTAACAAAATTTATGGTGTATGTGTTATTTATTTTTCCGCGTTATATTGTTTATTTTTGTAATTGAAATATCATAGGCTTTGTGTTGATCAATCATAGTAGCTACGTCCAACCTTGTTAGTCGGATAAGACTTGATTGATCCTTGGATATTGGTCTTTGGTACCGTACAAGAACTCTCTGTGTAGTTAGGTTCACGGATTCAGTTCTGTAAACGTTCTAACAACCAGAGAGAGAGATAACTCTAGACACTTTCCTTGATTGAGTTTTTACTCTCACAATTGTGTTGAGTTTGTCCATACAGATTGCCTACGAAAAAGTTGGTGGTGTATTTTGGTACCCCCAGTATTTTCACTTACAAGTACAAATTCTCAAACACCTAGTCCAGAAGATGAATTTAAGTGTAGATGAGTCTCCCACTTAATGTTGCGGAAAAATAACAAGGAGAAACAAGACATTGATGTTCAAGCACAACCAAAGCAATTCAAGGGAGCCAAAACGCCAGGAGATCCATGGTAAAACGCAACCAGCAAACAAAGTTAGGAGCTGAAAAGAAAAATGCAGCTGAAAATTTTCTTAAACAAACATTAGGTAGTTCTCATGAGAAGGGTTAGTATTACATCATAAAACTAATGTAATGAAAATCTAGAAGACTTCGCAATGAAAAAATACATTAAAAGGTTCATATGTAGAAGATTACGTAAAGAATGTGTAAACATAATCTCGCAGAAGAAAACAACGATCCGGCATGTGAATTTAACGATTAAGTGCACCGGAGATACTGATGACGCCCGCACTATATTGCGTGTACCAATTCCCCGTAGATTCCTATAACAAGGTTCATTTTTAACTCATTTGTTCTTGATGGGAACCAATATTACATCTCTCCCATAAGCTCAGTAAATACATTCACTTTTACTTTGTATCATTATTACAAGAGATAAAATACATCTCTTCCCCATGTATTAAAATAAGATTTAAATGTTCCAGTACATCTGCCCCATGTTTCTTTGACAGGTTCCAGTATATCAATGTGGGTATTATCCGGCATGTCTATTCCTCATTTCTTCAGGATTCGTTCCAATATAAACTTTGCCATATTAATCTTTGGGAGGTTCATTTTGAGTAACTTTTTCTTCAAAATCATCACAAAGATTTTGGCTACCAGGCTTGGTACGGTACTTAATAAGTTGATTTCTGAAGAGCAAGTAGCTTTTATGAAGGGAAGAAATATTCACGAAAATATAGCCTTGGCGTCTGAGTTGATCAATGAGATTAGCACGGAAAGGAAGCATGGTAATGTTGGCCTCAAACTGGATATTGCGCAAGCTTTTGACGCGGTGAGTTGGGAGTTCATCACTGGAGTTTTTAGGCAATATGGATTTTCTGAAAATTAGTGTTCTTGGATCCTTAGTATTCTGAATTCGGCCCGGATTTCTGTAATGATAAATGGCAGCCCTGAAGGCTTCTTTAGCATCTCTAGAGGTTTGCGCCAAGGTGATCCTCTTTCACCTTTGATTTTTGTTCTTATTGAAGATGTGTTAAGTCGCAATCTCTCAAATTATTTGCAAGGCGAAGTATGCATTCTATGGTTAGCAAGAAAGGTGTGGCCCCTACGCATATACTATTCGCAGATGATATTCTTATTTTCTGCAGAGGTAATCTTCATAGTTCGCAAAATTTGAAGAATATGCTGGGAATGTATCAACGTGCTTCTGGCCAATATGTTAGTTATGCCAAAAGTAAGTTTTATTATGGAGGTGGCACTGGCTCTCATGCTATTGCTATAGCAAACTATTTGGGAATGGAAAGAGCCTTTTTTCCGGATAAATACTTGGGAATTCAATTGAAGCCTGGTATTGTTCGTCACATTCATGTTCGTTAAGTGGTGGAGAAAATTATGGACAAGTTGGCCGGATGGAAAGGTAAGCTTCTATCCTTCCAGGCCAGACTTGTTTTGATTAGATCAGTGATATCTAGCTATGTGCTTCATTCCATGGTTGTCTACAAGTGGCCATGCACGGTTATTAAGCAGGTTGAGAGGGCCATTAGAAATTTTCTATGGTCTGGAGATGCTGAGAAACGTAAATACTTTACGGTTCTTTATGATGATTTGTGTTGCTCGAGGCGTGAAGGTGGCCTTGGCCTTAAGAAGTTGTTGGATGTTAATAGGGCTATGCTGATGAAGTTGTGGGTTTCTATTCGGGATTCAGACAAAATTTGGGCCAGATTCTTGAGGGCGAAATACTTCAAGTTAAATGGCAACTTGATTAATTATAAATTGGGCTCCTCGGTTTTTCCAGGGATCAGATTGGTTTACAACTTCGTGCAATCGCACACTCGATCAATTATAGGAACTGGTGCTAATACTTCCTTATTTTTTGATAATTGGTGTGGAGATTTTTCAATTGCGAAGCGCTTGGTCTCTTCTCCAAAGGGCCAAATGATTTCACGACAAAGGTGAGTGATATTATTGTTGATGGTGCTTGGGCCATTCCCAATCGATTGAGGGATTTGATGATTCGTTGTAATATTGATGTTGAAAATTTACCACTTATTGCTGGTGGGGATGATTACAAAATTTGGGACTTGGATAGCAAAGGAGTTTTTTCAGTCAAGTCTGCAAAGGCAGCTATTAAGGTGCCAGCTGAAGTTTTGCCTATTGCAACGCTGTTCACTAGGCAAGTTGTTCATCCTACTTTGAGTGTACAATATTGGAAAATCTGGGCGAAACAATGTTGTGCAACTGAAGACAATATTATCAAGAAGACTGGTAGGATCAAGCCTACGATTTGTCGCCTGTGTAGGAAGAATAATGAGACTATGAGCCATATCACTTGGCATTGCAGAGTTGCTAAGAGAATCTGGGCTTGGGCGGCTTCAATTTTTAATCTGAAACCCAATGAAGACTTGGTGGACTCTTACAAGGCTGCCAAAGGCCGTAGCAGGATGATAAAAGATTTGTGGCTAGTTTCTAATCTGGCAATTGCCACGGAATTGTGGAAGATGCACAATAAGGTGTATTTTGAGGATTTTAAGATGCATTGGCTAGGTTTTAAAGGCAGAGTCTATCAGGTCATTCGTGATAACTCTATTAGAATGAAGGGCCATATGTATAATACGCAAGAAGATTTCCGCATCTTGAATTATTTCAGGGTGCAACATAGATCGAGCAAGTTTTCAACGCCAAAAGAGGTTAGTTGGCTTCCTCCCAATCCTGGTGAAATAATGATTTGCTGTGATGGTGCTTCTCGCGGTAACCCGGGCCAAGCTGGAGCTGGTATCACTTTTAGAGACGTTAATTCAGCTATCCTTGGAGTTCTTTCTGTTGGTCTTGGATATCAAACCAACTATTTTGCGGAAGTTTGTGTTGTTATTTATGGAGCGATGCTAGCAAAAAGGTGGAATCTCAAAAACCTTTGCATTCGTTCAGATTCGATGAGTTGCATTCAAGCCTTTCAGAAGGATGAGTTTCCCTGGCAGCTAGTTACGAAGTGGAAGATTGTTATGTTCATAACTATAGGGAAGTTAATTTTTCAGCTGATGCTTTGGCCAAACAAGCATGTTTGTTGGCTGAAGATATTTTTGAGTTTTATGAGGGTAGGCCAGGCTTTCTCGTTTCAGTAGAGTGGTCTGGAGAGGTTTATTTTCGCTTCAAGTAGATTAGACTAGTGGTGGCCTAACGGCTAGCGCTAGTTTAATCAAGTCCCTGTACAGTTTTCGTTTATTTTTAATTTTATTGACCGAGTGAAAAACATACTACTAGCAAGGCCATCTTACAGGATTGTGTTGCTCTGGGCGAACTCGAAATATGGGGTTTTCTTGTGGGTTACCTAAAACCTGCTATGCGATCGAAGGCCGCACAAACTTTTCCAGCTTTTTTTAATTTGATTTTGGGTTATAACGTTCTAATTTAGTATAAAATATCTCCAAAACTAGTTGTTGATTTCAAAAAATAAAATTTAGTGGCGCTTATAACTGTTATAGAATATTTTGCTACAGTTACAGCTGTCTATAAAGGAAAAAATGCTTTTCTAACACGTGTAATTGTCACAAACTATCTACACTAATAACAAAGAAGAAAAAAAACTTGCACCCCCAGTAATTTTGGGCTTTAGGCCACCGCCTAGACTGCCCCTATCATAAGACGGTCCTGACTACTGGTTGAATATGTTATTGTTATACTTCTATTTATACTCGGTCATCAGTATTTTGGATGATGTACAAAAATAAAGTAAAAATTGAAAAATGGTATTTTCAATTTCATGTCACTTGTGTGAGTTTCTTTCCACAAAAGTTGAGACGTGCTTTCAATTACAACAACTCTACATTGAAGTTACTGATTTTCAATAGTTTAGCTAGCGGATTCCATATTAGTTAACAATTAACATACAATTCTAGGGTAGGGGTGAGAGATATTATGAATTTTTCACAACTTTCCTTCTTAGCATTCTTTGTAGATGTTTTTAACAGAAGATTTTTCTCGAGCCACACTGATGTCTTCAAGTAATAATCAGTTAGCAACATCCAACAATTAATGAAATAAATCGCGTAAAATACTAATCATGTTGATAACGTGTTACAATATTTGAACTAAGATAGGAAAACCCTCTAATAGCTGTAACAAATTTGCTACCTCCCTAATTTCAAACTCATTAAGATTTCTTTTGAATTGAAAATTACAAGACCCCTGAATTGAAAGCAAATCTTTGACAGTAGATTTCTTTGATTTCGAAATCTTGTAAATGGTTGGGAATCTATCTTTAAGACTAATATCCCCAATCCACTTATCAGTCCAGAAACATATGATCTCTCCATTATGCAGAATAAGAGAAGTGTCTGACTTAACATAGTCTTTTGATTTTAGAATTCCTGCCCAAAGGCTGTGACCGACAGATTTCGAAGAAATATTAGGGAAAAAAGAATCAGGGTTACCTGCGAACTTTTCGTGAATTAACTTCCGCCATAGAGCATCTTTCTCTCCACCATATTTCCAAATCCATTTGCAGTGTAGAGATTTATTGATCAGCTTTATCTTCTTTATACCAATGCCACCATTGGATTTAGGAAGTGCGGCTTTAGACCATTTCACCCAACTTCTCTTTCTAGTATAAGATGAAGATCCCCATAAAAAGTTGCGCATTATCTTCTCAATTTATTTGACCACATAAGAAGGAATTTGAAACAAAGATAAATAATATATTGACATGTTTGCAAGTACACTATTAATTAGAATAAGTCTCTGACCTTTTGTAAGATACTTTCGTCTCCTTGTACTTAGCTTTTGTCGACACCTTTGAATCAGTACATCCCAAACGGCTTTAGTCTTGGACTTCCTTCCTAGCAGAATCCCTAGATAGTTGATTGGAAATTCAACTAACTGGCGACCAAATCTATCAACACAATCCAAACCATGATGATTCTCCCCAATACCAACCACTGCGCTTTTACTGAAATTTGCTTTTAGCACAGAGGTGTAATTCTTTACATATAGGTTATGAAGTCCTACAACAAACTGGAGTTTGTGCTACAAATTTTCGTTCGCTATTCAAACGATACGTTATTAAGCAAAGATAATTGTTGGACCCTCAAATTTGGATCAGTGTAACATCTCACTCTCCCGAGTTGGATTATTGGTCTGTTTTTCATTTGTTATTTGATTACTTGTACAATATGTTTTTTTCCCCCATTTTTTTGATCTTTTTCTATTCTTGTATTCCCGTTTATTCTTTTGTCAGGTATGTGGTAATTTTGCAATTTGGTTTGTACAATTGTTCGAATGGGTAAACTTGGTTGCCCGCACAAACAAGGGAACAAACCGGCCAGATGACCCTGAAGATGAACATAGTTCTATCAATGAGGGACTCGGCAGCAAAGGCAGGAATTGGGCAAATTCTTTGTGACTACACAGGTACAACTGCACATCCTGGGAACAATTAGAGATCAAAGGGGCTGAAGCGGCATTCCGATCGGCAACAAAATGGAGTGGTCACACTATCTCGTTTAGAAGCAATTCTAAACCTACTCTACTACAGCTGATAGAAAAATATGCAACAACAAGGGAACAAAGATACAAGATAAGTGCAGATTTCGGAAAGAAGACAAAGTTTGAAATAAATTTTTTAGCCCTAAATTTTATTTTAGTTAGGAGAGTAAATACAATTTGGGCTGCCGCAAACTTATAAGTTTTGTTTTTGTAACAAATATATGCCATACAAACACATGGAAAGACACTGCTCCAAATGCTTTATTTATCTATTTGAACATCCAAATCCGGAATGAACATGTAACTTTAACCCATAACTCTATTCAGAGAGACAACGCAAACTCTATTTCTACAATACAAGGGAAACCTATTTTTCTTACATGAAGAAAAAGATACCCTATCTTGTTTTTACCATAGACCCTAGTTAGTAATTCTCCGATTCATTCCCGAATGATTCGCGAACGTATCCGAACTGAATGAATCCGAATGATACTTCCGAACTATTTGAACTCCGAACCTAGTTCCCGGATTATATGGACCTCACGAATGATTCGTGAACGTATCCGAACTGACCGAATCCGAATGATACTTCCGAACTAGATTCGAACGCCCAACCTCGGTCTCCCTCTCTGACCAGAATTCTGTTGATTGGTTTTTGTTTGATTTTGTATATACTTTATATTTAAATACAATTATTTAGTTAAAATTTTCTATTGGTAGTTGTTTAACCAGTGTTTTATGTGTTGATTTTTGTTTAAAAGTCTATAAACTCGCTTTGTAATACATTTATGCGATTAAATTGTTTACTTCTTATTAGATACTCACGCTAAAATATTTTTTTCCATATTTAAATCATATACAAATAAAATTAGTCTCGTAATAAGGTCATAATACTTATCAATTTATCATATATGTAACCGAATTTTAAGTGCCGAACTCAAATTTATAAAACGAATATGCACGTACGTATGCCGTTCCGAACTATTGTCCGAACAACGAACCGTTGACCGGATTCTTATCCGAATCCGTATAGTTCCCATACATATGTCGTCCCGAACTACTACCGGTACCCCGAATTGCTAACTAGGCCGTAGACAAGTGATTCTATTAACAATGACTACCTGCACATTTACTAAACACCGAGTCATACCTTACTCGACCATCTACAAACACCTCCAGGAGTATAATAGTAATAAAGTACGTAGTTGCTGCTCAAACATCGTGATCTCGTAATCAATTAACGTACCATCAATTATAAAAATCTTAATCACCCAGCTGTTCACCACAGACTAATCTAATCCAAATCCCATTTGCTTAACCTTTTCGGGATAATACTCTTACTTCTCATTATCGCATGTAATTATTTATCCAATCCAAGTTCTTGAGCCTCCATACCCTAAAATCTCGTTTAGTCTTTTGTCGTGCTAAAAAAAGAGTACAAATCATGACTTCAATTTTTATTTTATTGTGCACAGAATCACGACTTCAAATCCTTAGTAGTACTGAAAAATACCTAGGTACGGCTTTCTTTGTTGATAGGGATAAAACTAAAACATTCCAATTTCTTATTGAAAAGTTTTACAGTAGACTTGGTAATTCGAAGAAAACTAATCTTAATGGAGCAGGTAGAACAGTTGTAACTAAGCATGTTTTAGCTAGTCTGTCTGTGTGTCATATGTCATGCTTCCCTTTTCCTAAAAAAATTACGTCAAAAATTGACTCTATTCAAAGAAATTTTTGGTGGTCTAAGAAAAATTCAAGAAAAGGAGCTTATTTTCGCTCCTGGAGGGACATTGGGAAATCCAAATTAAATGGTGGTCTTGGCATTAGGAACTCTTTTGCTACCAACGAGTTCTTATTGCTAAAGGGTGGAGAATCAGAAAAACCCTACGTGACTAGTTTCAATCTTTCTTAAGGACAAGTATTTCCCAAACCAGAATTTACTTGAAATAGATAAAGCTGCAGAAACCTCTTCTTGGATCTGGAAGGGTATTGTAAATAGTTTGGTTTTTCTTAAGGCAAATATAGTATATAAGATTAATGATGGTAAGTCAGCAAGGATTTGGAATCACAATTGGCTGTCTGGTTGTTCTTCTCCTCCTACCCCTTGTAATTCTAATTTTAGTAATTATAATCTGGTTAGTGACCTATTTAATACTCATGATAACAGTTGGAATATTGATCTTCTTTACTCCCTATTTTCTCAAGATGATGCAGTTAGGATCATGTCTCTTAGGATAGATGTTAACAAAAAGGATGAAATTATGTGGGCTCATACAAAGAATGGTCAGTATACAGTAAAATCTGCTTATAATGTGTATATGAATGAACATGTCAATTCTGAAGATGCTTCGTTCTGGAAAAGGGTGTGGTCTTTAGATTGTTTACCAAAAATAAAGTTTTTCATATGGAAGATTTTTGCATATATGTTACCTGTTAATTCTCTTCTCAAGTTTTACAATCCTGCTATTGATGATTGTTGTCCATTGTGTACTAATGAAGTTGAAACTGTGATGCATCTGTTTGTTCATTGTCCGATTGCTTCTCATATATGGTTTGCTCTCTCATTGCAACATCTAATAAGTAGTGATTATGGGTGGATTGATGATATTTACAATTCCTGGTTTGACAAAAATTTGGGGAGTTCCCCTTATGCTGTGAATTGGCCAAGTGTTGGTGCAGTAGTTCTCTGGTCAATCTGGAAACTTAGATGTGATGTTATATTTAGAAGATTAAAATTAATCTGGACGGTGTTATTATGGATATTAGAAGATCCCTTAATACTTATATTGCAGCTCCCTCTAAGCATAAGGATGCACCTTTGATGAAAGTAACATCCCTAGGCAGGGCATAGATCACATTATATTCATTGATGGTTCTTTTAAAGACTTTAATATGGGTATTGGTATCATTATGTGTGATATTGCAGGAAACATAAAGAGTTGTCGTGCGGATTTTGGACTGGTTCACAGTGCTGTTGCTGCTAAGTCAATGGCGCTAATTTTGGCTTGCTCCTGGGTGAGAGAGTTGAATCTTTCCAATGTCCTCTTTGTTAGCGACTGTCTTCAATTGGTTCTTCTGGTGAATGAAGGAAAGGGAGATATTGACTGGAGGAGTTTGCAGTTTTTAGAAGATTGTCGGAGTTCCTTTTCTTGCTATGTGAATTCTAGGCTAGTTTATGTTAAGCGTGTTAGAAATAAAATAGCTGATCGACTTGAAAGTCGAGCTAGGAAATTCAGCTTAAAAAAACATATGGAATCCTTCACCTCTTTTCCTACCAGGAGAAGTCGTAATGTCTCAGCAAAAAAAATAAATAAATAAATAATCCTTATTCTTCAACATGAACATGATGGATTCATGGCCATCAAGATCAATCCCATACTTTCAAATTCCCCCAAATTCTTGGCAACCTTCTAAAAATACAAAAGTAAGGTCCCACTTTCGCATGTATGCCACGCCAGATCCTAGTGTCATCGTCCTATACGCCGCAGATTCGGTTCCTCGTAACGCGTTAAAAGTACGGGAATCGAGGAAACTGGGGCAAACAAGAAACGAGTCTAGTGCATTTCTGAATTCTTGTTGCAGCTTCAGATGAATCACACTCTTTTTCTGTTTAAGCTTTTTTCAAGAATACATGCGAAGACAAAACTCAGCCGTCAGATAATTTGTATATATGATCCATTTTTTTATCATGTAGTAAGATGTAAAACCTTTTTTACAGACCCCACCCACCTAAAAAGTAAAAGTTAAAAAGACAAACATAACATCCCTTGTCCAAACAGGAAGGACTCTTATTGTGATCTACTCAGTAACTCGGAAGTTAAAAGATAACAAAAAACCTAGTTTGATCTTAGCCTGACAAAACTGCTATATCTCTAACATAACAACAACGGTTGCGATTAACTCAAACGGGAAAATCAAGCCCTAATTCAATCTTACAAGTCCTCCCACCAATATCAGAACCGTCCATTTCAATCCTTTGTTTCTTAGCAGGACTCGCGCGTTGTAACCGACTTGACTCGAAACCGAGTGACAACTCCAACTCAACTTCACTATCATCAGAATGGCATTGTGATTGTGGAACAACATGTTCTAGCTCAGCTCGGCTGCTCACCATTGAAGCTTCAACTGTTTCAACAGAAAACATACTCTCAGATTCACGGCTATATCCACCTTGGTGACTATTGGATGAGTCATGACTTGTATCCCGGTTCAGCTCATCAGTAAAACTCCGATTCCAGTCCAGATTACAAAGCTGAGTTGACTCATTATGATCATCATCATCGTCGTCAACAATTGGTTCATGATGAACAGACGACTCCGTAGGTGAATGAGCGATCTTAACAGGTTTAAGCTTAGCTGGTGCCATTGAACTTCTCTTGAATCGATTACGAGTTTTCACCTTTGTAAGTTCTTGAGAAGCAGCAGAATTGTCATCTTTCGACACGTGTCTAATGTCATAAGCTCCTTTGAAAGGAAGACTAGGACTAACAGCAGCTTCAGATGGGATTTGCATTATCGGAGCACCTTTCAAAACAGCTTCAACAGCGGCTTGACAGAGTTGCCAACTACCAGACCAAAGTAAACCGACTGAGCCATAGATTGGGTTTACAATTCTTCCACAAGCCTCGTATAAAAGTGATCTAAATATAGCTGAAAATCAAATAAATTACAAATTTTTTATTAGGAAAACAAATTTCACAAAAGAATTTGGGGATTTTATACAGAAAGAAAGGAAAAGGGGAAATTTACCAGGGCGGAGATGTTCAGGACCAGAATTGATGAGGTTCATAAGACCAGCACGACCATAAAACTTAGCGAGAAAGACAGTGGCATTAGCTTGAGATTCAGGGCTTTTGATCCATTGTAAACAAGGTCTGATACTACAATTTTCACTGCATCCTTTCCGAAGAACACGACAACCATTACAACTCATCCTCATACTTGTTGTTTATCAACGCAGTTTACTCTGGTTTTGGAGAGGGAGAAGAAGAGGGGGAGGTGGAGGAGGAGAGAGAGAGAGAGAGAAGTGATGAGAAGAAGAATTAGAGGGAGAGACAGAGGGAAAAGGAGTATTTAAGTTGGGAGAGAAATGAGGGGCCGTGGTTTTTCAGGTGAAGCCGCAGCGGTTTCCAAACAAGCGGTAGTGTGGGAAAACCAGGGGATTTTATTATTTTGGATTTTGGAAAGTTGCAAAATCTTAGGATTAGGTAATGTACTGGATATATTTAATATTTTTATTCCTATATTACCCTTCGTAAATTTATTTATTCCATACCCTACTCCAAAGTACACTTGGGTTAATCAAAGCACTTGCCATAAATTTTGCATTGAAGGGCTTGTATTCCAGGAAAATGGGAATATACCTAAAACGTATGTTTGTTATGAGCATTACATCCACCAGTATCTTCAGATTTTGGTGAATAACTTCATTAAACGTCTAAGATGCAGAAAACAGAAAATTCATTTCTTTGGCTACATGATGCAAAAAAAAACTTGGGAATAAAGCTAATGTCGACAGGAGGAAAAGAATATAAGGGCAAAAAGATAATTTTGCAGCCAATGGATATGTCCGTGATCAAAAGGAAAAGAGAGAGGGAAAAGGGGATGAAGGTAGGGTCCATGCCATGCAAGAGTGTCCAAAACCATCAATGTTGGGAGAGTTGCGCGTGTCAATCACGTTCATACCTTAGACTGCGGGCGGATCGCCACATAACGTGGGGAATCACCCTTTCTTTTTTAACCCAAATCCCACTCCCGGTTTTCTGGAATAACCTCTCTACTAGAAAAAACCACTTGATTTAAAAATTCAAAAAAAAAAAATGAATAAAAAACAATGTCTGGTTTCTGGTTTATATTGGAAAGAAAAGAATGACTGTGGGCGCCTGACTGGACTAGCCAGCGGTTTTGGTTATCCTCTCCTAATGCGCAAAGCTTATCCTTTTAAGGAGGACTTAGTACTTACCTACTTGTTTAGCTGTATTCCTTATTACATATCATCACTCTTTTTCTGTGTCATCTACTGTTTTGGATTTTTCTCTCAATTTTGTTTTATTCTAATTTTCTTAATTAATCATCTTTTTTAAGATTAAAATTTTTAGATGAGCAAAATGCCAACAAACTAATTCGGTGTATTGGGACTCTGGATTAACTTTGCCTCTTCCCAAGTTTTTTTTGAAGGCTATTATTGGGGCGTCACATTCCAATAGAGGGGCGTCACCTAATAGGATAAAAATGGGTCACCCGTAAGTAATTTCAAAAATTCCTTATCTCAAATAATTGTGTAATGACTAAACAACCCTTGTTTGGCTTTAGTTTAATTAATTAAACCTAGCTACGTCCTAAATTACGCCTGGAAAATCAACTAAACCTAGGCGTAAAATTGAAATTACGCCTGGAAATCAACTGAACCTAGACGTAAAATTGGTATTACGCCTGGAAAACAACTAACTAAACCTAGGCGTAAAATTGGAATTACGCCTGGAAAACAACTAACTAAACCTAGGCGTAAAATTGGAATTACGACTGGAAATCAACTAAACCTAGGCGTAAAATTGGAATTACGCATGGAAATCAACTAAACCTAGGCGTAAATTGGAATTACACCTGGAAATCAACTAAACCTAGACGTAAACGACATGCAAATCAAAGTTTACGCTTGAATTGAACTAAACCTAGGCGTAAGTTCTTCAAAAACTAAATTACGATTGAAAAATCTAATACCGTACCCGGGCGTAACACTAGAGAAAGTAAATAAAATCCTAATTTTACTTCGATTTCATTCGATTTAAGCACAAAAACGGGTACAAAAAGATGGGTTTGTTTGATTATTACCTTACATACACCATGGGTTGTTGTTGAGGAGTTTGAAAACATGATTCTTCAATTGATTGAATCGGTGGAATGAGTTGAGGATGAAGTTGAGGTTGATTGAGTTGTTGAT
>JAJJWW010014142.1:0-144614 GCA_023531295.1 Papaver armeniacum
TTGATTAAATCCCTGTTACAAAGATGTAAACATTTTGTCTTTTCTGTTTTGCCATGTATGAATCAAAATCATGTATCTGAAATTATGTGTTGGCTGTAATCAATGATTCACGTTCGAGACCATCAAGACTATATTAGATGTCAAAGTTTCCAACTGGACAATCATACATCTTTTTCGAGAAAATATCGATCTTCCCCGTGATATGCAAGACCATGTTTAAGAATCATCAATGAATCATGGATGACTGATCAATAATATACCGATGGAGTAAAACAAAAAAAATATCCATCCAAACTGGAATGATGATGTAACTGGAATCATCGATGGATGACGGGGCCAATATATATGTTTACCATCTTAGGATGAAAACAGAATTAAAAATAAAAAGTATTCATCCAAATTAGGTTCATGATTCACAATGTAACCTATACAGGGATGAAGAGAAATCTCCCGTATATTTGGATATCGTTTTCTTTTTAAGTTTTTGTATGCAGCCAAACAAGCAACAAAACTAATTCTACCGCCACATCGTCGATTATTTGGACCGTTAGATATATTAAATCTGATGGATATTAATTTTTGTTAAAAGGTTTTGTCAAAACCTTTTGTTACAGGATCCCAACCCATATTTAATTTTCTAAAATTGTGCCTAAAATGATAAATATCTCTGAATTTGTCGTAAAAACTCTAAATTTAATATTGTTGTTTGTACTTGTTGCGTAAAGTTTTTTATAACCTTTCCAACGAGATAAAATTTGTAAAATTCCAAGGCACGGAGTTTTAGATATGTTATATTAAAGTTTGTTTTCCAATTATACCCCTGAAAAGATAAGATACACAAGGAATTATAGTAATTGGACTAAAAGGGATGGACATTTTTGGTTTTTCGGCCCTAACCATTTCCAATCTTTTTGTGTCAATTTATCACTTACATTTTACAAAAAAATGACCATATAAAGGTCCTCCCTCGTTTCGCTCGGTCGGCCCAATCAGTTAAGTGCTAAATTAATACTAGTATAACCGTTGCCACGGTGGGAGGGCCGACCGAAAAAGAATCTGAACATGGGGTTCGTCTACGACTACTTTCGTCCCGTTTAAGAAAAGGTGATACTTTCATCCCGTTTCCGAAAAAGTGATTTCGCCCCGTTTCGGAAAAAGTGATTTCGCCCCTTTTCGGAAAAAGTGATCTTTTTCCGAAACGGGGCGAAAATATCACTTTTTCGGAAACGGAAAATTAGTCGATCCATAAACCAAAATATGGTTACATGACGTGTTATGCATCATTTGTGGTGGTTTGCATAATGGCTATGCATTCAATTTTCGAAAATTGTGCCTAAAATTAAAGTATCATTTTTCTTGAAACGGAGGGAGCACATCGTTTTATTAGTTGCAACGGAAAATTAGTTGATGCATAAACCAAAATTTTGCTACATAAAGTATTAGGGTTATTTGGTTTTTGGTACTTACATTTTGTCCAATGTTAGTGTTTGGTCTAAAATTTGTTCAACTTAGGATTTGGTACTTGGAAATAACGTTGACCCTCGTTAACCCGTTAAATCTTGACTTCTGTTTAGTAATTATTTAAAAATAATAAATAAATTTATTTTAGTTAACATCGTTAACATAGCCGTCGGCTGAGAAGCCTAATTGATGATCTCCGGCAAATTAAAATTCCAACCAAACCGATTTAGATTGAACTTAACCGACATGTACCACCATCACCAAACTACAAATTAAGACCACCACCAAGCTATAAAGATCAACACCACTCAATATTTTTCATCATTCAACATAGCTACTACGACCCATAGTATTTTATAGGGTTCATCATCATTCAAAAAATCGAAATTGAGGAAACAAAGATAAACTATCTAATTGCAATTGATAATAAAAATTCGATATAATTAGGGGAAATTGAGTACAACCCCAACAAACCCAATTCACAAACCACAACAATATATTTAACAGAAACCCAATTTTTAGAAATTGAGTGAAACCGTAACAAATTCGCACATCAATAATTGATCATCAAGATCCAAATATCCAATACATGAACAAAATCAACATTCTCTGCTACTGAAATTAGGAAAACAAAAATAAAGAACAACAAGATTCACCGTACCCATCTGAACCCAAATTAGATCAGTGAATCTGCAACAATAACTAACCATTTCTTCTCCTTTTTATCAAAATCAGCCATTGAAACGCTGTAAAATCCCTACTGAAACCCCTAATTGAACCCCTGTGCAATTTTATTAAGAACCCAAACTGATACCCAAAAATCAAAACCCTAACTAAACAAAATTGTACTGTAACTAAATCCTAACCATCACTGCAAAAACGATTACATAGCCTCTATTTGGTTTCTTCTTTCAAAATCTTTAAAAATCAAACCCTAGATTCTAAATCTCTGCCACAATAGTGTTCTTCATCATTTAATGCAATTGATGCAAAGATGATATGTCTATATGATGGTTTTCAGCAAAAATAAAGAAAAAAATTACAATGGAGAAGAAAGAGATCAAATAGAGAGGTGATAGCACAGACAGACAACTACATAGTGAGAGTTGAGAGTCCGTGAAAAACAATATAAAGCTCAGTTGGGTTTTGACCGATGTGACTCGTTTTGGACCGGTATGACTCGTCATAATAGGTTAAGGACTTGGTTAGTCATTGTTACTAAAGTAGAAGATATTTTGGTATTTACAAATATAATTAACTGAAAATTTGACTTAATAGAGTCAACGCAGGTCAACGTGAAGTCCAGGTACCAAACACTAACTTGGACAAATGTTAGACCAAACACTAATATTGGGCAAAATGTAAGTACCAAAAACCAAATAACCCAAAGTATTATGTATCTTTTGTGGTGGTTTGCATAATGGATATACATTTAATTTTCTAAAATTATGCCTAAAATGATAAATACCTCCGAATTTTTCGTAAAAACTCTAAATTTGATATTCTTATTTGTACTTGTTGCGTAGAGTTTTTTATAACCTTTCCAACGAGATAAATTTTGTAAAATTCCAAGGCACGGATTTTTAGATATGTTATATTAAAGTTTGTTTTCCAATTATACCCCTGAAAAGATAGGATACACAAGGAATTATAGTAATTGGACTAAAAGGGAGGGACATTTTTGGTTTTTCAAACCTAACCATTTCCAATCTTTTTTGTGGTAATTGATCACTTAGATTTGACAAAAAAGTGGACATATAAAGGTCCTCCCTCGCTTCGCTCGGTCGGCCCAATTAGATATTTTCTAATGAAAGATTTCGGAATTGCAAGTTAGATATTAATTGGAAATTTGAAAACCGAAATTAAGTACTTATTGGATATCTTGAGAATATTTTTGGTTTTGGAATTTCCTTGTTGTTCAAAAAACCTTGGTCTATAAATTGTTGAGTTTATTTTTCTTGCAAACTATCCTAAGAGCTAGGCAAACTCCATTCTTGTTGTTTCTGATGGAGCCGTCTATCCGAAGAGGAAAGTACCCTAATTAGGCGAAATCTCTTACGACCGCTCATTTAATGACTTATGTGGGATCAAGAAGCTCTACTGTTGGTAGGAAACTAGATAATTGTATTGTTATTTTAGTTTTCGACTATTGATTTGATTGACTAACGGTTGTTGAAACATCGATTGCACCTATTTTAAATTCTTGAGAGCCTTGTCTTCTGACATAAGGGTCACTCAAACTAGATCAAAGTATTGACGGGTTCTTTAGAAATATTGTTAGATATAAAGACAACTGGTGATCATCCATTGTTAATAGACTCAATTCTGTATGTGATCGATCATAAGTGGATTCAAGTTTGTGTTGTGAAGGTACATAAGAAGGCAATTGAAGGTTTGAATAACAAGAAGATTTTTCTCATTGGTATTCGTATCTCATGATTTTTGCACACATATTGATCGACTGGGATCCGATTTAGATTAGATTTATCTGATCATAAAGTCATTTAGATCGAAAACTATCATTTGGTGGTATTCTTCAATATCCGAATCTGATAGTTGTGAATTTGAATCTAAGTTATTGAATTGGATTGATCTTACCTGACAAAGGAGTTTACTTGTTTAAACGGAAGATCCTTTGTCAAACTCTACGAAACTTTATCTTAAAGATTGCATAAAGTAGTTACCAAGCAGCTTTGTTCTTTTACTGTTTGGAAGACGATTAAAAGGAGTTGAGTGCTTAAGACTCTACATCGGTAAAGCAACTCAAGATAGTGATTTCTATCTTGGGACTCACGTGTGCGTCTAATAGGTCGTAGACGCAAGGATACTGAAGGAACTATGTAACTAGGGGTAGTTTACTTGGTCTCAACTATACAAAGTTGGCATTGTACTTTATGTAGCATCTTAATTATGATAGTATTCAAAACTGGACTAGGTCCCGGGTTTTTTCTGCATTTGCGGTTTCCTCGTTAACAAAATCTTGTTGTGTCATTTACTTTTATTTTTCGCAATTATAATTGGTTATTATAGCTAAAAGTAAATACATTTGTACGTTAATCTTAATCACTTGATTTGATCGTATAGTCAATCGTTCTTGTACTGTAACTATTGTCAAGTGAATATCAATTTTTTGTATTGTCTCGACTTTTTCCATAGACGATCACACTTGGTATCGGACTTATAGGTTGAAACGAAAAACGTGGTGTATTTTGGTACCCTCGTCATTTCAGTTTGGCATAAGTCTAACTCCGAAAAATCATGCAGGAAACTCTGATGATACATGATGCATTGCAACCTCAACGGTAGATACGGTCAGAAGAACCTAAAGCTTTGTTGGAAGCAGCATCTTGCGCGAAGCATCAACTTTTGAAAAAAAAAACAATCCGAAAGGGGAACAACCTAAATGTAGCGAATGTCGTTTATGGGAGAAAAACAAATACGTAAACTGGACCACAAGTAATAATATAATATACTTTAGAGATCTTTTAACTCCTTCCAACAACCGGATATGTACTCATGTGGAGGGATGAAGGGGAAAATACAAGGGAAGTATGTGGAATCACATGTCTTCATAGGGTTTCTGAAATCAATTAATTTGTATGTACAAGATTTTAACTGTAAGGATATTAAGATGTAATTAATGACTCAGGGGCTAATCAAAGATATTGGGAATCTGATGTTAAGCTTTGAAGACACTTAGTTCGTGCAAAGATACATAGAGGTGAATTCTATTATAGACCTGCACGTAAATTTTGGTGTGTCAAGGGAGATGGAAGGTGTGTGAATCTCTACTCCTCCTGTTGAAATCTCTTATTTGCTTAGCGCACATTTGGATTGGAGACCTGATATTAGATATTAGAATAGTTAGAGTGAGTAGTTAGGTTTTTGGCCTACTGGAAATGATACGTAAACGATCAGTGGTACCTAGAGTCAGTACTGCTTGAACAAAGATTAAAGAATCAAAAGAAAAGATTAAGAATGAAAGAACACAATTGTTTTTACTAACTTCTTCTTCTATTAACTGTGAAAGAATAATACTCTTTTACAAACCTTCAACCGGTTCTTGTCTCAGAGATTCTCCATCTCTCTTAACTAGAATTCTCCTCCTCTTATAGGAGTTTAAACTTACTGGAAATTAAATAACTATGAGTTTTTAGAACTCATCTAAACTAGGAATCCTAACTAAGTTAGGAAACCTCAAGGACTTGTTGGTCAAGTAAATTGTCGACCAACTTCTAGTGCCTTTCTAGACACTCTTCTAGCCTAAGTACGGCTCTTTAGTTGTGAAGATAATCTTCACGTAACTCTCTAAGATACTCTTGTATCATGGCTCCCCATTTTAGGAAGCTGGAACTCATGTGTAAGCTTTGAAATTAAGGTGGGGGAATTCAGTTTCTCCTTGTTCCTTGTTGAACCACTTAGCTTTGCTTGGTACTTGTCCTTTACGTCCCACACGAAACATAACACGATTACCTCTCCTGGTAGGTGTTATTTTCGTTCCAACAATACAATCCTGTTTGAGAATTTCCTCTCGATCCATCCACAAGTCTTGTACTGGTGGCAACTTTAACTCTTGATCATCATCTTCTTCTTCATTAAGTAGTGGAGGTTCAAAGAGTTTCAAGTACTCTGCATTGATAACAGAATACATCTGCATGTAAGGTGGTAAATCCAGCTGAAAAGCATTATCTCCAAATTGTTTCAGTATCTTGAAAAGTCCGTATCGTATGGGTTTAAGCTTCTTTCCTTCACCTTTAAGACGTTCCTTCCCTATACGTAGCCAAACCAAATCTCCTATAGAAAAATTACAAGGAACACGATGTTTATCATGTTTAGCCTTATATTTAGCTTGCGACTTCTGTAACTGAGTTTCTACCAAAGTGTGTATCTTGTTTATTATTTCAATAAACTTTTGAGCTCTATTGTCTTCTTCTCCTGCTGATACTACACCTTGTGAGGTAGAAAAACCCATATCAAATGGACTCTGAGGTAAATATCCTAGACACACTTCAAACGGAGACTTCAGAGTATATCCATGAAAAGCTCTATTAAAGGAGAACTGGATATAAGGCAAACTATCATCCCAAGTCTTAGGATGCTTAGAGTGATACCCTCGTAAAAGATGAACTAAAGTTCTATTTATCACCTCTGTTTGTCCGTCTGTCTGAGGATGAAAAGCAGTGCTATGCTTGAGTCTTGTGTCCATCAGATTCCATAACTTGGTCCAAAATTGACCTAAAAATCGACTATCTCTATCATAGATAATAGAAGTTGGTAATCCGAAATGTTTCCAAACATGGTGAAAAAATAATTTAGCTGCACCTTCCCCTGTCACGGTCTTCTTACAAGGAATTAAATTGATCATCTTGCTGAATCTATCAACAACCACAAAGATGTAATCATACCCTGTTTTAGTTACTGGTAAACCTCCTAGAAAATCCATGGAAATGCTTTCCCATGGTCTGGTAGGGACTGGTAATTGCATATACAATCCTCTCTTCCTATTTGAAGGTTTTGAAGTATTGCATAGAACACATCCTCGAATATACTTAGAGACATCGAGATGCATTTTCGTCCAGTACATATACCGCTTCAAGTTAAGAAATGTCTTCTCCATACCAAAGTGACCAGCTATACGAGAAGTATGTGCTTCTCTTATCCAGTGCATTCTATCTTCACCTTGAGGTATACACAAAGCCGTACCTTTGTACATCAACCCATCCATTATGCGGAACTCACTTGAGTATCCTTGACTTAATTTCTGATATGCTTCTTTGAAGTCTTCATCTCTTTCATAACCTTGTTTTTAATCACTCGGAAATAATGGCTGAGTTTGTAATGCTACAAGTAAATCCATATTAGGGGGTGGTCTTGACAGCATGTCTGCTAGCTTATTTGTTATCCCTTGCTTATACTTGACGTGAACACCGAACTGCTCCAAGTAGGAGGCCCATTTCATATGCCGCACTTGTTTCAACTTAGTTTAAGTCTGTAAATATTGCAAGGGTTTATGATCAGTATGCACTACGACTTGTTTTCCCAGCAGAAATGGTCTCCAATGTTTCATAGCTTGATGCATAGCATACAACTCTTTGTCATACGTAGGATAGTTCTAAACTGGTCCGGTGAACATTTCGGAGTGATATGCGACTGGTTTTCCATCTTGCAACAATACTTCCCCTAAAGCATAGTTCGAAGCATCTGTCTCTACCTCAAAAGATCTTTGCAGATTAGGTAATGTTAAAACTGGTGCTTCTGAAATCTTCTTCTTCAACAACTGAAAAGTAACTTCATGTTTAGGTTCCCAGTTGAATACAGCATTGACCTTAGTTAAACCATGTAAGGGAGCTGCTATTTGAGAAAAATATCGTATGAACTTTCGTAAATACTGACAAGCCCCCAGAAAACTTCGAACCTCAGTTACATTCCTAGGTGCTGGCCATGCTGAAATTACAGCAACTTTCCCTGGGTCGACCTTAATCTCTCCTCTCCCAATCACAAAACCAAGAAAAACTAATTCTTGTCTAGCAAACTCACATTTCTTCTCATTTAGTTTTAAGGAATTCTCCCTCAACACAGTCAATACCTTGGATATATGCATCACATGCTCCTCCCATGTTTTGCTGAAAATCAAGATATCATCTAGATATACTATGACAAAATCATCAATAAAAGCTCGTAATACCTCATTCATGAGTCGCATAAAAGTAGCCAGTGCATTACACAGTCCAAAGGGCATAAAGAGCCATTCAAATAACCTTTGTCGCGTCTTAAATGTTGTCTTCCACGTGTCTTCTTCTTTGATCCGTACCTGCTGATATCCAGACTTCAAATCAAGTTTAGTAAAGAATATGGCTCCTCCTAGCTGATCAAGAAGGTCATCAATCCTTGGTAACGGATATCTGTTTTTTATGGTGATCTTGTTTAGAGCCCGGTAATCTACACACATTCTCCATCCTCCATCCTTTTTTGGTACGAGTAGAACTGGAGAACCATAGGGAGAGCAGCTGGGTACGATTACCCTTTGTTCAATAAATTCATGTATTTGCTTCTTGATATCCTCATATTCAATTATCGAAGTCCTATACAATCCTAAATTTGGTAAAGAAGCGTCTCCAACTAGTTTAATTTCATGTTCTACGCTCCTTTTAGGTGGTATGGTAACTTTGTCTTGAAATAGATCCATAAACTTCTTCCTCAATGAACTTACTTCACTTTCTTGTCTGGTAGATTGTACTGTATGTAGTACTACCTTCTTTTCATCTGCAACAACACGCCTGGTCAACAATAAGGTAAATGTTCCACAAGTGTTGATTAGTCTTTTGACCTGATTTTTGGTGACTAGCTTCATGGGCAGATGGTTTTTACTAGCTAGAATTTTGAATTCTTTTTCATCTTTCTTGAACAAATAAACATGTTCTCTGTGATATAGAACAACATCTCGTTCCCATAAATATATTGCCAAAAATAACTTGAGCTACGTCTAATGGCACAACATCACAAACAACTTCATCGATAAACTTATCAGTGATAGCAAACTTAAAATAACACTTCTTTGTTACTCGAAGCTCGGTATCCTTCTGTATCCACCCCAATGGATAGGGTTTTGGATGTAGAGTTGGTTAACCCCATTTGTTCAACCAATTTCTATGAAATTAAGTTCTTTTGACTACCATAATCGATGATGGCTTCAACGATACTTTGTTTTACCTGAATCTTGACATGGAATAATCCTTCATGGAGATTCTGTTCCGTGTCTGTCATTCTTGTCATTAATATGAGCTTTGGATCTGGATGGTCTATTTCAAAGATTGTCTCTGCTTCACTAGCCTCTGTCATCAAGGTACTCTTCTTAAAGCTTCTTTGATTTTTAAAATCACGAAACTTCTTTGGTTTAAGATGTGGATATAGAATCCAGCAAGTATCTTTTATATGTCCTTTCTCCTTGCAATGTTCACAGACTCTTTCTTCTCGTTCAGCTAACTGAGACTTGTTTTTACTTGTCTCAACCTTTCTTTGGATTCTATCTTCTCCTTTTGGAACTTCGTATGTAGTCAACAAGTCCTCCATTATACTTTCGAAAAGTCTCATCAATAGTAATATACACATCCAACGCCAGAGCTTGATTGTAGAATTCCGTAGTATAGTCTTGAACACTTTGTTGATATCGTTGTCGGAGATGCTGCCACTTGAACCATCTTTCATATAAATATCCCACAGGATAAAAGTGCTTCCTCATGAGATTCTTAAACTGTGGCCAGGTCATGTTTTATGTATCATTCTTTTTTTTGTAAGCTTTCCACCACATTGAGGCATGGTTAGATAATTTCAGACTTGCAAAGCAGATCTTTTGTGACTCAACTAGTTGATGTACTGTGAAGTATGTTTCCAACTTTTCCAACCAACCATCAAGTTTCTCAGCTTCCATGACCCCATAAAAGTCAGATATCTCGAGTTTAAACTCAACTTTCAGACCTCCATATGGGTTTTTGTTAAAGACTTCGTATTCTTCTTCTTCTTCCTCCTCTTCTTCTTTTGAGGAACTTTCTTTTTCACCTTCCTTTGTATTCTTCTTTCCTTGCTTGTTTTTACTAGCACTCGTTTTTATGAATTCAGCGAAGGTGTTTGTTAAAGTTTGTATCTGGAGCTCAAGCTTTGCAATTTTATCTTTGTTTGACAGCTTAGGATTCTTTTCATCTTCACTTCCCATCTTAACTTTAGTACTTCCTCTAGGTTTCCTTGTGTCTGGTAGAACAACAATATCTTCTCCTAATCGCGTATACTGTTTTTGTGTTAAGACCATGCATCACAACTAACCCTAGAAGTCAGAACGTGGCTCTGATACCACTTGATATGTAAACGATCACTGGTACCTAGAGTCAGTACTGCTTGCACAAAGATTAAAGAATCAAAAGAAAAGATTAAGAACGAAAGAACACAATTGTTGTTACTAACTTCTTCTTCTATTAAATGTGAAAGAATAATACTCTTTTACAAACCTTCAACCGGTTCTTCTCTCAGAGATTTTTCTCCACCTCTCTTAACTAGAATTCTCCTCCTCTTATAGGAGTTTAAACTTACTGGAAATTAAATAACTATGAGTTTTTAGAACTCATCTAAACTAGGAATCCTAACTAAGTTAGGAAACCTCAAGGACTTGTTGGTCAAGTAAATTGTCGACCAACTTCTAGTGCCTTTCTAGACACTCTTCTAGCCTAAGTACGGCTCTTCAGTTGTGAAGATAATCTTCACGTAACTCTCTAAGATACTCCTGTATCAGGCAATGTAGCAAAAAAATTATTAAAAAAAATATCCCATCGATCCCCACAAATTTAAGAAAATACGCATATATTGGGTATTGTTGTAACTAATTTGATTTTGTATATGTGTCCAAATTTAAAAACCTACTTAAAACTATGAATTTTTTATTTTTTTCTTATCTTTTAAAGATTAACAAAACAATTATCTTCCCTCTTCCATTAAATTCCCAAGCAAGTTTATCTAAGTCTTTTCATTTTAAAAAATAAAAGTAAAAACAAAATTATTGGTAATGTACAATATTTATAAGTTGAATCAAAGTGTGTATGTATTGAATTATTATTCTGGATTCGCCGTTGGAGGAATGCAACTAATAGAGTTTTATCTGTTAGAAAAAAGGCATATAGGTGAAGGATTACACAGTATTTACCTCAGATCTCCTCCTAAATTTCTTTTGAGAACGATGCAGAAAGATTATATGAGAGTAAGAATTTTTTTTAATTAAATATTATTTTCTTTCCCATTGAAAAAGAAAACTATGCGAAAGGAGTATCGCATTTATTTTTGTATTATCATTAATGTTACTAGTCAAAATACTTGCACATGTTTGAATTTAATAATACCAAGTTTGATAATAATGAAAAAAAAAAATTCGTACTTTGTACCTGTATCACTTAATTTGGCGAGTATATTATATATCAATTTACAAAAATTCGATGTGTATTTTGCAAGATATCATATTTAAAAAAAAATTGATCTATTTTTAAAACAATGGTATTTTTGTGAATATGTAAATATTGATTTAATTTATATTTTTACCCTTGAACACATATGTATCATGGTAGTTGGTAATGAAGGTCATCAGACAATAACATAGAGCCGTATAGGACATGCTAGTTGTTGAATCCTTCCAACATAGGATATACCTTAACCACGTGACAAAATGCCCAATATTTTTACACCTCTCCCCCAAACCCTTTTTTCATCCCTCTATATTATTTTTCTTTAAAAACATGTTTTCTTCATTTCGTCGCACAAAATACAACCTAATAATTTCTTTCCTCTCTCAGACGCTCACTCCAGAGGTAAAATCTTAGCTCTCTAGCTTCATAAGTAATCCCTTTTCACTTTATTTATGTTAAAAATTAGGGTTTTATTATTCCGATGCAAGTTCATTTCAGGTTTTGGTTCATTTGTTATTTTTTTAGGGGTTTGATGATAATTGGTCTATGATAAAATTAAATTTCCTTTTCGAGTTATATGTTTAGAAATATGGAAGATTACGATTTGGAAGAATACTGTATGGAAGCACAATGTGGAAGCATAAGATAGTAATATTGATTTGCACGCCAACTATTTCGTGTGAAATTTGGAAAAGTTGATGTTGTCTTCCATGAGTATGAGGTATGTCGTTGTTTCCCTAATCTCTCGAGAAAATTATAATTAGGTCAATTAAAGATTATTAGTTAGGTTGACAAATTGTAGGTTTTGATTGATGATAACAACGCAAACGAAATTACAAATAAAAGGTATAAGAGAAGACTTGTGGATAACATAAAGGAGTACCCTTCTTTTATTTACTATGGAGACAATAGATTGTTCCTAGTGGGTGCCTATGTTGATCTTCCTGATAAGCAGATGTTGTTTCAAGACATAATCAGTAAATTGTAGGTGGCATTAACATTTGCAAAAAAAAATCCGATAATTCCTATTTTGAATCCCAAAGAGGAGATTCAGAAGCTACTCATGATATTGTGGATATTCTGAATACCATACTTAGGCAGCATGATGCTAAAAGGTGAATCAATTTTATGATGGTCTAATGTGTGTTATTTATCTGATATGGGACCGAGCTCTTATTTTTGTAATTTTGTTCTTTTTTTTTAAATTAGTGATGGAAATTATTTTAAGAATTCTACGTTGATCACGATGCGAAAAATCATTTTGATATTGGTTGGGGACTTGGGGGTGTTCGAGGATTCCAATCGAGTTTCGGTAGCGCTGAGAGTGGTTTGACTTTGAATATTGGTAATCCAAGCAGACTCTACTTAGGGATACATTCAATGAGCGAATGTTGGCAAGCTGGAGGAACCCTCCTATATTCCTCTAGAGGTTAGTCTGATGCAAGCCCTACTTGGTTATGTGCAATCTTATCTCACCTTTCCATATCAGGCTTTTGAATATTTTTCTTTGTTTCAGCACCATTCATTAGTGCTAATGCAGCTTTACACAAATCTCGTGTCCAATATGCAAAAATATTCTTTAGTTAAAAAGTCAAGGAAAAATCCTAGTGAGCGGGTTAAAGGTAGTGATTACTTAAAAGATGCAAATGCGAATTGGAGTGGGAAATTATTTTTCATCACTTTGAGAAGTAGAGATATGTGAGTAAAATTTTTGTCATTACGTACCAATTAACGTGTTAACATGTGTTTATCTTGATATCCTTCTTAAATTATGATTAAAAATGATTCCAGGTGAACAAAATAATCTCCACTTTCTCCCATTTTCATGCATGTGATGTTTACTTATGTTGTAGTATTAACTTATGATCAAGATATATGTCCAAATAAAATTTCACAAGAATATTCAAGTTATGGATTGATTCATTTACAACTTTCGACTTATACGAAGTCAATCTCAAAAATGTCCACATTCTCTCCACATCCATCGAAACGTCGATTGATTTTCTCAAATATCTTTAAATATCCGGCAATAGTAGCAAAATTTTGGTTTTATCACAAAAGACATCGGTAACATCAAAATCGTTTATTTTCTACCAATACACATCTATCTACTTTTAATCATTCGACAACTTATATCCATTATGTAACATTTTCATAAGTATCTGGTAGTAGTTTATTATCGGGATACCATCTTTGAAATTAGTTATTTGCTCTTGATATACCCATCGATCCTTATAAATAATCTAGCACACTACTGAAATACTTTTGTTTCTATGTATAAAGAGCATAGTCATCGTTTGCCATTATTAGCTCGTTACCACTGATTAAACCCAATGGAGTGGTTCCTATGACGCTCATTGGTGGACTTTCTTGAAATAGATGTTGCATTTTATATTAATGCTACAAATGGGCTTCCAGAAAGTTATGAAATGCTTTATAAACAGATTCCCCAAAATAAGTTTTCAAAGTGTTTATAAATTTTATTGTTTTATCTATACACCTTTGTAATGGTGTCAAGTAATCAAGATACTACATAACTTTAGATAACAGTCATAACAATAACAAATAGAGAATCGAATCTATAATTATGTATATAACTATAATCATGCATAATGAAAACATCAAGTACCCAAAAAATCAAGTAATTCCCAGCTCATTTCAAAACCAAACACTAGATAAATCATTTCACAGTCAAATTTAACAAGTTTGAATGGTATGTAGTTGGATAATGGTACTTTTTTTTTCCAATAGTCTTGTTAATGTCGTAAGGAAAGTATCCATTTAACTAAATTTCTTATTACAATAAAAACTCAAAAATCTACGCATTTTCTTCTAAAATTGTGGTAGTAAAGTGATGCAGTTCAGAAGCTTTAAAGCGATAATAATGCAGCGGATATGATTTAAAAAAAAAAAAAAAAGATAGTTTGTTCAGACCTCAAATTATTCTTACGAATAACGAGTATGAACGAATAAACCAGACATCGCGACTCCGAAGAATCACGAATATGGATAAGATAATTATTTAGACTTAAAGAAGAACCTGACTTCAAGTAAAAATTGAAGTAAATTTCAACAAAGTTTAACAATAAGAAAATAATTTTATTAATAAAAAAAGTCTCACAATTTTCGTTTTTGGAGCTTCTTATATAGATAACTCTTTAGCAAATCCTAAAATTAACTAAAAAAATTTAAAAAAATTCTCAAGGTATATACTACCTTTAGGAAACTTTCCTAACTTATTAAAACTCTTATAAACTTTTAGAATATCCTAAAATTACCCTAATAAATAAATCCAAAAATTAGTATTTTTATACTCTGTGTTTTTTCAAGCGTCTGAAGAATTGTCTAGTTAGCAACGATGCTAATAGTGGTTTTGGTAGTTTTATTTTTTATAGATTAGGTATTTCTATTCAAAAAGGAGTTGGAGCCTAGCTTGTTGCTAGGTTACCAACCAAACATTGATTGTTTGTCAAGCCCAAACCTATTACATCCTATGACGACATGTTTTTCATACTAAAATATCACCAATAAAATACAAATACTAATAATAAAATGATATATTTATTTTCCATAATCTCCCTCCATCATTCTGCTGGTATTGGAGAAGATTCATCCTTGAATCTTGTCGATATCATGTTCTGCACGTGTAACTCGATCTTTATACATGAATCGATTTGTAAAAAAATAATCTATATACAAGGTATAAAAGCATGGGGTATGATGGAAACCCAAAAAGTACATCTTCATAAGGTGATTTGAAAAATTCCCCCTTGTTAGAGTAGATATTGGAAACCGTTTGTGTAGCACGATAATCAACAACTAAATACAAATGGAACAAGTCAAGTCTGCGTTACTAACCTCGAACTGAAGGATGATGTGTTAGTTGATGCGGATACATCTTCAGGTTCTTCAGAGTAACACGAGCGAGTCTCAAAATTTTTATTTATCCTAGTCTTATCACGAAGTTGACTTTAGTAATAAAATCAAGTAGCCTCAATTTTTGGAACCAAAATATGACAACCAAACTTGACATACCAATGCTTAGTCAGTTCAACCGAGCAATGCTCTAAGAACCTCCCCTTTTGTCAATTTCAGTGAAAACACTCTTTACATATGGAGAATACTGAAAAGCAGAGGGTACTAAATACACCACCAACTTTTATGTTCAGAGACATGTATGACAAAACCTAATACAATTGCAAGTAGATCTAAAATATGGATCCTTGAACAATATGTTTATAAAGTTTTTTTGTTCTTATCTTGTCCACAACCAATATTTTTAGACTGATAAGTCCGTGAAATTGATTGTGTAGAATAATTCTTGGACTATCTTACAAACCAATATCCAATATCAAACTAGTCGTATTCAAATCAAGGGAATCTGAATTCTGACAATTATGAAACTTGTGATCTTTCTTTCAAGATACGAATTCAACAAAGACAAACTCTCGTTATTGATTCATATTAATAAGGACTTCAACTACCTAGACTGATTACGTACTACTTGTGATATTCTTATTATAAAGATAAAATAATATAATGTGAAAAAAGAAAAATATAAGACACTAGAAATTTTGTTAACGAGGAAAACTGCACCTGCAGAAAAACTTCGGGATCTCGTCTAACTTAGAACACTAAACTTTATTAAGCCTCTACAGACATTAGCCTACTATAAGACTTCAGAGTTGAATGTAGTTGAGTCCGAATTAACCCTCCAAGCAACTCAGCTACAATCGTGCTCCTTACATCTCTTGAACCTCGCAAGACTTTAAGAAATTGATTCCCTTAGATGACGTTCGTTATATCTTAAGAGTTAATTCAACCCAAGTGAAGACTTTTTATACCAATCCGCCTCTAACAGATAAGCCTATTTGATTTCCCCTTTTATTTTTTGATCTAGGTTTGGAAATCTATTTGAAATAGACAAAGACTAGCAACATTCACTAATCAGGAACACTTACGCTCAGTAATCTGAGAAGCCTGGATTACCAACCACCTCTCAAGAACAATCTAAAAAAATCAACGAAGAAGAGTTTTAGATATCTATCTTGAGGAATCACAAAGTCTGATAAGAAGAGAACCTTGCGACTTTTATCTATCTCGTTCCTGATCGGAGATTGACGAAAACCTCAATGATCAATAAAAACAAGATCATGATACAATGACTATTAGGTAAAAGATAGTCACACCTAGCTTCACGAATCCCTAAGTAAAGTCTTTAAGTCGTAAGACTAATTATGTTTCTCTGAGGAAACTTAGGTTAATAGAGGACTTTTCTAGCAAGCAACTAATATACAAAAGTATTAGAGATTGAGAAGTCATATTGCATGAGTTTCTCTATATATAGATTTTTAAGGCTTTAGATAGCTTTGAAATCAAGCTGAGATAACTTGAGATTCAAGCTAACACTTTCTCAGTTTAGATGAAATTCTTATTAGGAGTTCATGTGAAAAGTTCGCGTTGAAATTACACAGAATATTATACATTATGGTCCAGGGTACTGAAACCTTGTACAATGATAGTTCATGGCAAATATGTATGAACTTACAAGCTTAAATCATGTTCATTAACACTCAATACTTAAACCATGATTCACACGCACAAAGTGATTCGGTGAAAAAAGTAGAATATTACTAAATAATTCTCCCCTTTTTTGCCAACACAATTGGCAAAGGTGGAAAACAAGAGATTGTTATGAACTGCAAAAAAGAGCTATCGAGACTAGAGATAACATACCTGCTTTTTATTTAGATGATTTCACTAAGTAAACTTAGCGTCTTCATCAAGGAGGGATAAAGGTACAATCATCTCACATAATTCCACAATCGCACTCCCCACAAGCTCAAATTGATTTCTTCCCCATTTAACGCCATTCCCAAAATAACAACATGAACTACCTTTCTATAACTACAAGAGAAGGATTTTCTTGGACATTAAAAAAATTACAAGTAAATTTAGATCCCAAATATTTTCCTCTCTTCTTGCCTGTTCCAAAAAAAAAAAGTTAAACCAACGATCTTAATGTTAGAGGCGCCAAGTTACATTACTTTCGTGGGAAAAATAATCATCGACAACAACTATTCTCTATGTTTTTTATGAAAAAAGAGCATAATTTTAGCGATATGTATAGAGGTAGAGATTAAAGTTCTCAATCTTATTCCCTGCCAGTTCTCAAAATTTTGTTTATGAGGTTTCATGAAAATCAAAATTTTACTTTCAAAGCATGAACTTTCACACAAATACCTTTAGGAAATGTACATTCGTTCGTAGTTAAAGTAATAAACAATAATCCTAAGATATTTTTGAAATAGACCTGCACTTCATGACAAAATTTTGTTTGCGAACTTTCAAAATCTATTTGGAATATGTGGACCTTTGCAAAAATAGAAAAAGACCTATTCGACGAACAAACGCTCGTTTGAGCAAAATAAATTTTGTACATGAGAAAGTCACGTAAAATTACTTTTTTTTTACGTGAGTTATTATCTCACGAAATAAAATATATATTTTTTTTTATGCAAAATTTCGTGTAAAATCCAGTTTTCAACAGTTGCTAGAAGTAAACAAGTTTTGATACAATGTTGTTTGTATAAATTTTGTGATTTGTCAATGTATGCACAAAACCCAACAAATGTTCACCCGGTGAGAGTTGCTCACATGGTGGAAATTATGTGAATTGTTCATATGATAGGAGATTTTCGTGAATTATTCTTAATTTCGTGAAAAGTCAAGTGTCGACTTTAAATGATGAATTTTGCTCGTCCTCGTAGGTTTGAAGAAGTGAGCAAGTTTTCGTAAGTTTTGTTATTATCACTACAGCTAGTGAAACCGTAAATAGGTAAGATTTAAGATTTACCATTTTGTTGCGAATTTGATATTGGCATATCCATGACTCTTATGTTTCTGGCTCCAGATAATGGTGACTTCCATCAGTGACCATTCTTCTATCTCTTCTGAGGAGGATTCTTAGATTCCTAGGCCAGAGATGAAGATTTCTGCAGCTGAGGCATGTGCCAAGATGGATCGATCACAAAAGGATGTTAAGGAGATAATAAACAGTATGCCTCACGATCGTATGAAAGTTGTTCGTGATAGAATTTTAAAGAGAGAAGTCGAGGATGCAAAATTATCCACTTATCAGCAAAAAAGACGTCGACTTCGGCAAAAGAGGCTAGAAGCTGAGGATGAGGTCTCGTGCCGATGGTGTAGCCTCGGATTCAGATGCCGAGGAAATTGAACCTGCTTGGGAGCCTATTAGACGCAAAGTTAAGCCACACCCGCCTAGTATAAGGGTTGAGCGGTTGGCTAGAGCTGATTTCAAAGCTGAATGTGAAGAAGATGACTACTTGGATGCGATGTACAACGACCCTGAAGACGATGAAAAAGTTCTTGATTCTGAAAATAGCTCTGAAGAGGAGTCCGGTGGAGACTCTACGGAAGATGACGGTTGAAGAGACAGCGACGAGTCTGACACATTTGAATCCGATGATTAAGCTTGCTTGCAAATCTTTATGAGACCATTTGTTTTTGTTGAAGTAGATATCATTCTGATTATTTGAGTAATTTGACTGTAAAGACGTTGGATTAGAAATTACTTTTCGAATAATAATCCCTTATTTCCTCTTCTTGCCCAATTCTTCTCACACTTTAAATGGACCCATGCCAACGTGCTTGAAAATTAACCACAGTCTTCTGAAGTATGACTGAACGAGCAAACTAAGGAATCATGATTTGCACAGATCATCAATTTTCGTCAAAATATTGACTGCACTTGGTTGAACCGTAAGTCCCCGGTCCCCAGTATTGTCACTCTTCTTTCACATCACCAATGCAATCTAGTTTGAGATCTAGAATCTCAGTAGAAATCGCAACTGATTTGACCATTCGTAGAAGATAAGTATCCACCGTCTTATGTTTTGACTTTCAAAACTTAGGGTTTTCTACTTATACGACACATCTTCTTCTGCTCGTGTATATTATCAGAAGAAATTTTGATCACGATCATACCTCTCATTATCACCATGTCTGGTAGCAGTGCTTCTTCTCAAAACAGATCTCTGGAAAACAATGAGTTTGGAACGTCCATCTCGGTAGGTTACACATATTCTTTTATTTTCATGCAGTCATAATGGTTGAACGAAGAAAATGATTTGTTGTAGGGCAATCAGTGGAATCAACTTCCTTCTTCCTCTTACAGTTTAAGGCATAAGCGGACTGTTAAAGCTCCTGCTCGCTATAGGTATGCTCGTGTTGCTGCTGGAACATCCGTGAGTCTCTGACTGAAGATTTCCTTTGATAAAGCATTTTTCCAATTTTATTGAAATTGAACATTTCTGCAGGTTGATGTTCATGTCGCCGTCGATGCTAGGAAGAGAAAGAATGGAAAGTCTGTGGTTGCGGCCGATGACGATGTTGAAAACTGTACTGGCTAAAACTCAACCAACTCTGTAGATGTTGATTCCAGGGTTCCTGTTCGTGAGTACCCAACGGCCGGGCTTCCATTCGACACTCCCATGGTCAACGTCTGCCCAGACAATCAGCTAGTCGGTGGTTTCATCGTTCCCAAGTGTTATGCATCCCTTTACACCAAGATCTGGAGGAGGTACGGAAACATTGCTACTACTGAAGTATGGAGAGGTTTTCTGCCAACCTTGTTGACTACTGTCGCCGGTTTGTTGCATATTATTGATGATATGAACAGGACAAATCTGCGAGATGTAAAAGATCAAGAATTGCATAAATGGGATGATATGATCTCAAATTGTCTGAGACCTTGCCGTTCAACATAGGCTGGCTCCATCGTCGTCTCGAGGTCATCAAGATTGATAGAGCGGCAGCTGCTGCTAATGTGATTTCTGCTGCAACCGATGTCATGGAAGAGGAGAAAGCTCTCGCGCTGGAATCAGCAAGAGTTGAGAAAGCTGTCCAGGATTTGAAAGTGAAGACTGAAAATTTTCAAAAAAGGCTTGAAATGGCTTTTAGTAAAAATTATTTGTTGTTGGATGATTTGCTCCGAGTGAGCGTTTGAGAGAGAGATTTTTTTTTTGTAAGATTGAGACTTGTTTTTGAATAAAATAGATGATTGGAAGAATTTTGTGAGATTCATGAAATTTTTTGAATTTTGAACGAATGAGCATATTGCATACTCTTTGGAGGAATATAAATTATATTTTGAAATTTAACGTATAATTCTTTAATGATCGTTCAAGCATAATATGACTTGAGCCACTTGTCATCGATGATATTTCCTTCCACTCCTCCATTAACAGCTAAGATTTTGTAATATCCGCTGGATACGGCCTTGATGATTACATATATAAGGCCCTTCCCATTTCGTAGAGAACTTAGGAGCGGACACGTCTTGTTGAATGTGCTTTGCTATTTCTAAAACCAAATTTCCTACTTGAAATGTTTGAGGTCTTACCATTTTGTTGTATGCCTTGGAAATCCTTTGTTTGTAAGTTTCCATGTATTTTTCTACCTTGGACCTTCTTGAATCGAGCCTGTCCGATTCAGCAATTCTTGAATTAGACACTTCAGCTTCATCCCACTGCACTCCACTGGCCGCTGCGATTCTTGCAGAGGGAATCTTGATCTCAGCTGGGATAATAACATCAGCGCCATAGACTAGAGAATACGGTGAAGTCCCAATTGAGCTTCTTGGTGCGGTGCGGTAGGCACATAAAGCCATGGGCAATTCTTCATGCCACGTTCGTGGATTGTCATGAACTGTTCGACTAAGAATCTGGATTAAGGTTTTGTTGGTGCTCTCCGCTTGTTCGTTTACTTGGGGATAGTATGGTGTGGAGAAAATCTATTTGATTCCATATTCCTCGAGCAATTCTGCAACATGTTTGTTGGCGAAAGGAGTTCCATTATCCGTGATGATATGTTTAGGGACGCCGAATCTACATATGATGTATTCCTTGATGAAAGCTGCAATCGTGACTCCAGTGGTACTTCGAATAGGAATAGCTTCAACCCATTTGGTGAAATACTCAGTTGATGTGATGATGTATTCTTGCTGCTTCGAATATGCTGGATTGATTTTTCCGATGATATCCAGTCCCCAACTTTAGAAGCGCCATGGATTGTTCACGGAATGTAATGGAAGACAAGAAGTGTGAATGATGTTACCATGAACTAGGCATTGATGACATCTCTAAACATAGGCAGTTGCATCGTCTTCCATGGTTGGCCAATAATATTTCTCATGAATTTGGAGAAATAATTTCTTCTTTCCTTGGTGTTCACCTTCGTGCATCTCTTTCAAGATTATAGGAATTTCATGCCCGGCCAAGCATCTCAGAAGGTTCCCACCAAAGCTTTTGCAATAAAAAATTCCTATCAGGTAGACAAACCGTTTGGCCCTTTGGGTGAGTTTTATAGCTCCTTTCTTTTTTGACGGTAGATCGTTGTCACGAAAATATTTTATGTAAGGTTGTCTCCAGTCCCCAGTGTGGTGGATTGTTAGAACCTCCAAATGATGAGGTGGTGTCTGACAATCGAGACAGAACCCTTGTAACATTCTCGACTGAGCCTCCATGGAGGGTCAATAGTACCCGAGCCTTTGAAGCCTTCTGTAAAGTGTGACCACCAGTGTTTATCCGCATATTTCTCATGTATGCGTTTGAGTTGCTCGCTCGCTTCCTCGTCTCCAAGGCATCGTGACAAGGATCCATCAGGATTGCGATAATATAATGCTCCATGTAGCATAAAAAAGTTTTTCAACTCCTTGAGGCTGATTTTCCCTTCTATAAGAGAACTGCTCAATTCATGAATGATGGGTGCCCGCCAGTCGCTCGATTGAGCATCTTCAACTTGAGTAAGCCAGGTACATGATACAAAACATCTTTTCACAGTGATGGATTTCTCCGACCCTTCAAACTGCAGTTGGACACAAGAGCCGCTAGACAGTCAGCGTGTCTGTTGTTGGTACGACCAGTATGCACAATTGTTGCATCAGAAAAATGAGCTAATAGTCGTTATGCTTCAGCCCTGAATGGGGGAAAGTGTTACTTCTTTTTGAGGGCACATGCCATTCATTTGATTGACCAGCAACTTTGAGTCTCCTCTTATCTCCAGGTGCATCGCTCCCGCTTTTTTGGCCAAAGATAATCCCAGGAGGAAAGCTTCATATTCTGCCGAATTGTTGGTGCAGTGGAAATCCATCTTGAATGAATGTGAGAATACTTTACCGAATGGAGATACTAGTACAATGCCTACACCACCAGTATCATTGCTCAGAGTGGCGGATCCATCAAAGTACAATAGCCATGTTTCTTCCTGAATGATTGAGATATCTGGAAACTCACCGAGCACTTCTTCATGCAACATTGTGATGTCCTCTCCAGAAAATGCAGCAAGTAAGTCTGCAACTGCTTGCCCTTTGATTGCTTTAGGCGGGACACATGTTATGTCAAACTATGACATCTGAAGTAGCCATTTTGCTGGTCTCCCAATCAGTGCAGGTTCCGACAATAAGAATTTTATGGGGTCGGCTTTGGCCACCAACACAACTCTGTTTGATAGTAGATAATGCCTGAACTTCTGGATCGCGTAAACCAATGCTAGACACGCTCTTTCAGCTTTTGGGTATCGGAGTTGAGCATCCCTCATCATACGACTGAAGTAGTAGATTGGGATTTTGATGCCTTCTTCATCTTCTTGAACGAGAAGTGCTCCGATAGCGACGTCACAGGAAGCTATGTAAAGTATTAGTGGCCTTCCTTGCACTGGAGATTTCATGACAACATGTGATAATAGTATTTCCTATATTTTCTGAAATGCCTCCTGTTGAACGGTCTTCCATGTAAAACTTGCTCCTTTCTTCAGCAGAGGAGTGAACGAAGCAATGAGTTGAGCCAACCCAGGAATGAAACGTCGAATATTTGCCCATAAAACTCTGGATCTCTTTCACGGTGCGTGAAGGAGTCATGGTAATGATGGCTTTTGTCTTGTATGGATCGACCTTGATTTCTTCTGCAGTGACCAGGAATACTAGAAACTTTCCGGAGGAAACACCAAAAGCACACTTCAGAGGATTCATATTTAACTTATATTCCCTGCATCTTTTGAAAACTTGCCTCAGAATTTCCAAGTGGGATGCTCGAGTTTTCGACTTCACCACCACGTCATCGACATAATCTTACACTTGCTTGTGCATCATGTCGTGGAATATCGCGGTCATGGCTCGCTGGTAAGTGGCTCATGCGTTCTTCGATCCGAAGGGCATCACCGTATAATGAAAGTTTCCAATGGGAGTACGGAACGCGGTCTTGTTAGCATCATGTTCGTACATCTTTATTTGGTTGTATCCGCTGTAACCATCCATGAATTAGAACATGTCGTGACCACTGGTTGCATCAACGAGCATATCAATGTTGGGTAAGGTAAAATAGTCCTTCGGGCAACATTTGTTCAGGTTCCTGAAGTCCACACAGCATCGGATTTGACCATTCTTCTTCTTGACCGGGACAATGTTCGCCAGCCATGTTGGATGTTGAATGGGTATGATGAACCCTGTTGTTAGTAGCTTATGGATCTCGACTTTGATTTGTTCCTCAACATCATGTCTGAACTGCCTGGGCGGTTTCTTGACAGGTTTGGAACCGGGAGTGATGTGCAGATGATGAGTGACTAATTTGTCATCTAGGCCGGGCATCTCTTCATACGTGCAGGCGAAGATATCTTGATACTCTTTCAGCATACCTATCAATCCTTCTCGTTCCTCAGATGAGAGAGCAGAACTGATTAAATTCGGCCTTGGGTTTTCATTTGTTCCGATGTTGATAGTCTCAAGATCGTCAGTTGTGGAATCCATGACATCTTGCAGCTGTCGTGGTGTATCTTGAATTTCTTCATCAGGCGATTGCTCGCTCTGGCATGATTCTTCAGGGCGGGGAGACTTTTAATCGACCTCCCATGCTAATTGCTAATCTTTTCGACGGAGATAAATGACTCTTCCTTCCGCATCATAACTAGTAATAAAGTTGGATTTTTTATGAGCCGTACCTTGACCCTGACGACACTTGAGCGGTGTGGCAGATGGTTTGATCGATTTAGCATCTGACGATGATGGTTTGTCAGTTTTCTCAATGATTTCCAACCTGGGAGTGGAGTATCGTAGATCTTGCTTGTAAGTTCGGGGATGCTCTTTGGTGGTTCCAGGAACTCAACATCATAAACTGGAGCATAAGGAGACACTGAGGCCACAATGCGGACAATTTTTTTGTTGAGCAAAGCTTTCATACATTGATGGTATGTCGAAGGGACAACCTTATTGTCATGGAGCCATGGTCGTCCGAGTATCATGTGATAATTAGGGTCTTTCTCGATCACATGGAACAGTGGATTGAATCGGCCCTACTTTCAGATCCACATAGACGTATTCGTATGTGTGACTCTAGCTTCCTTCAAAACCCGTCATTAATATGGGATGATGAACAACCTTTCTTTGTGGAACTTTGGCCTCCTTGAGAGTCTTCATAGTGATGAGATTTGTAGAAGCGCCTGTATCGATGAGAACTCTCCTGAATTCGGAATCCTTGATAGAAGCAGTTACGAACAGGGCTCGGTTATGTCCTTCTTCCGCCATTCGGTCCTCTTCAGTGAAGGTGATGTAGTTGATCGAATGTTCATATACCATGGACACTTGTTCAACTACTAGAGATGATAGAACTATTCGCGCATCAGATGATACTTGATTGAGTGCAGCGAACGTGTTCGTACGTTGATCTCTGGAGATGTGCAGGAGTTCACATAGATTCTCAATTAAATGTGTGACTTCCTAAGCTACCGACTTCTCATAAGTAGTGAAACTGTTGGCTGGGGATGATCATCAGTTGAGGGATTAGCCAGTGTCGGAATTCCTTGAGCAGCGGCGCCACTAAAATCTGATGTCAACCTGAAGAGGAAATTCAGTATGTTGTTTAGCGTCTCTTTCATCAGGTCCATGTTCCTTGTATGAATCTCCTGTACCTGTGCCAACTCTATCAAGGTCGGGATTTCTACGGGGACTGTGCCATCGGATGAAGTGTTGAAAAGAAGAACATTTCCATTCGAAAGATTCTGACTGGAATTCGGAGTAGTTGAGTTAGACCTAAGACCAACCATCTTTGTGAAAATGTGAGATTGCAACTGAGAGATTAATCTCTCACGGTGGTAGCCAATCTGTAGATGGGGGAAAACGATTTGCTGGTTTTTTAGGGAAGTGAAGATATGACGGTTTGAGCGAGACTCCTCAACCGATAAAATTGCTTAACCTCACATAGATGCCCTGCACGGGAGTGCTTTGAGTTCGAGAGATCAATCTGTAGCACTCCGGCCTAAACCAAGTCAATGACTGTTCCAGAGTCAATTCGGTCACAAAGAGGGAGATGGGTTGATCTGTAGGAGGGTAGCTGGGAATTATGGGATCAATGATGATCAAGGATTGTGGATGTGTTGAAGGTTTCTGCAAGTATGTGTAAATAAATTTGATCGTGAGAACTGGTGTAAAAAACGAATGTTGTTTTTGGTCATCGATTCAGAACTTATTTATATTGTCAGAATAGCAAAAAACCTTGATCCCAGTAAGTGTGACCGTTTCTTGAGTGAAAGAGTGGGAAAGTGGGAGATCGTGGTAAAATCAGTTCCATGTCATGCGGAGACTTGGTTGATCGTCCACCCACTACTTTGCTAACTCCCTCAACCGCTCACACGACTTACTCATGTTTCTCATCGTGGATGAACACACGTGTTGTAGGCCGCCAGACCAAAACCCTAACTGATATCCCCCATGTGACGTGATTGATGTCTCACGAACGTGGAGTATGCAAAGCAAGCGTGTATTTGATTAGTCAGTCGTTGACTTATTAGACAGTGAGTCTAAGTTTTGTTGAATTGAGCATGAGTGACGGATGCTCAGTGATTCATGGATTGAACATGTCAAACGTACAGTTCTTATGTTGATATTGCTCGTCTGAGCAAATATTGTAAATTCGAGCAACTGAGAAAGTATTGCTCGATTCAACGAATTACTGAATATTGATAGTTGGATCAATATTCGAGCAACTGAGCAAGTATTGCTCAATTCGACGAATTACTGAATATTGATAGTTGGATCAATATTCGAGCAACTGAGCAAGTATTGCTCAATTCGATGAATTATTGGTAACATAACCCAATAAAATATTAATTAAATATTGGTAGCCTACCAAATATTATATAATCAATCTGGATGTCGATTACTGGATCAACATAAAATTATTAGTGTTTGAACTTGCTCAGAATGATGATTTGTGGAGCGTTTGTTCGAAACCCTAATTTTTGATCAATTGTTCGTCAATTGATGAATTGTTGAAAATAGATCACGGAGGGACCGACCACGTGGGATGATGGACGACCATGTGGTGCCCAAGTGCTCGAGTGAGCGTGCATCAGAGTCCTTAGTTGACCGGTTGGTGAAAGAATAATCAAATGCTGGTGTTGACCATTTATTAGAATAGTGCTTGTCTAAGAATTAGGTGATAAAACCTAATTATGGAGAAGTGAGGGACCGGCCAAGGGAGCAAAGAACCGGTCTTTAGTGGTGTAGGACCAGCTGATGGCCGTTTGAGCAAATTCCAAGTTGGTTGAAAAGAGTTTGGACCCAATATGAGCAATTGAGCAAATTAGGTCAAAATCATGAAGATGTGTGGGACCGGCTCCTTGCAAGCCCTAGGGCCGGACTTGGTCGGTCAAGGAAGCAGGCCCATATCACCATAATGTCTGTGTCTCAGTCCTGAGAGTTTTGGTATTTTCTGCTGTGCGTTTGAGCAATATCTCTGATTTTCAGAAGAGTTTGATCTTTGACTGAAATTCTTGATTTTGCTCGAATGAGCAAGTAGAAATTTGCTCGTTTGATCAAAATTTGGAGAATATTAAAATAATAATATTTTATTATTTGGCGTGAGTAGTCTAGTCGGTCATATGACCATTTGACTTTTTGACTTTTTCATGGTTTGAGCAATATTTGAGAAAATTTGAAGAAACCATGATTTTTGTTCAAACGGAGGAGTTTCATGAAATGAGGGAAATAATAATTATGAAAACAAGGGATTGCAAGGTGTACGATCGGCCACGGCTAGCGCATGGCCGGCCGGCTAGGTAGCCCGGTCCCGCGACACCTTTCCTATTTTTATTATTTTTCATGAAACCGTGAAAATATGGAGAAACCGTGAGATTTGCTCAAACAAGGAAAGTTGCTTGAATGAAGGAGTTTTCATGAGTTCATGAAAATAAATAAAATAAGAAAAATAAAGGAAGAGGCATGGGGGACCGGCCACGGCGGCATGGTCGGTCGGCCGGTGGGCCCTAGGCGCCTATTTTCTATTTTTTATTATTATTTTCTCTCTCCCATTTTGTGTAGGATTCCTCGTTTGTCCATATTTTCGAATGCTCGTTCGTGCAATTTGGGTGCTCGTTCGTGCATCATTGTTGAGTACACTTGCACCATTTTATTGGGGCTTACTCGGTGATAGTCCAGATGCCCGATTGTTGGATATTTATTACTAATTCATGAAATTCGGCGGAGAATGATTCATGAAACTTAGTAATAAATGAATTGTGTATCTATTACTAATCCATGAATCCAGTTGGGGAATTTAAAGAACGGAGTAATGAGATAAGATAGTTATCTATTAATAATCCATGGAATCAGCCGGGGATCGGCCATGGAACGGAGTAGTGAGATAAAATAGATTATTTTCTAGGAATTCAGTCGGTGAATGTCACGGTAGAATTAATCTATTGTAGAATCGAGATATGAGATAGTTGAAGCATCATACTTGTTATGAATAGTGCATAGTCAGGAAAAAATGTGCAGCGTTGGTGTCCTGAAGGCGTTTAGCCCTCTAGCAAACAATTATGTCCAAAGAGCCGCCTGAATCTATACACGGTCTCTCTACATAGTCAGGGAACAACGAGTATCGCGGACGTCCTGAAGGCGTTAAGCCCTCTGAAAAACAATTATGTCTAGAGAACCGCCCAATCGTTCTTATATGTAGAGGGGGTCTCTCTATGTAGTCAGGGAACAACGAGTATCACCGACGTCCTAAAGGCGTTAAGCCCTCCGACAAACAATTATGTCCAAAGGACCGCCCAATCATGTTATTCTACATAGAGGGCATGATGAAATGCATAGCATCGAACGCTCAGAGATCGTGAAACGGTTCACGGATCGTAAAATATGAATCGTCACATGCGTTCCTGAAGCCAAGTCAGAAACATGCAGTATCATGATTTTACGATTTTGACCTTTGTCGAAAATCCACCATCAACAGATGGGTTAATGGTTACTGTCCCGCGGCCTCGAAAGGACTCATCCTAGTGGATGAACTCTTGTGCAAATTGTAACAAAATTGGGTTGTATCCATCAATGACACCCGATTTCCTTGGCTTGCAGTCACATAATGACGCAAATACTCTTGTAACAATGTATTTATCCTCTCCGTATGACCATCGATTTGGGGATGATTTCTAGTAGAAAACTTTAGTTCGGACCAAATAGCAATCCAAATAGTACAGTCCAAAATCTGCCTGTAAACTGGGAGTCTCTATCACTCATTATATCTTGTGGAAGTTCCCACTATAATTTTGAAGAACAGATCCGCTGCAACGTATGAATTACAAGAATAGGGACAGGGAATGAATGTAGCATACTTCAAAAAGCGATCAACGACGACCATAATCGAGCTAAAGCCTTGCACTTTAGACAGGCCCATTGATAAAGTCCATCGACAAGCATCTCCACGGCTTGTTTGGAATCGACAAAGGCTGTAGAAACCCTGATATATTTCTCATTTCCATCTTATCCAGTTGACACACTAAGTATGTCTTCACATACAACTCAACATCTTCTTCCATCTTATGACAGTAATAAGAACGAGCAATCAAATCATGTGTTCGTTTCATGCCTGGATGACCATCCTAAATGGAATCTTGCGTCTCACGCATGAGTTCCCTTCTCAATCCACCTGAATTGGGTACATATATTCTTCCTCCTTCGGCATAGATGACTCCATCGTCCATCTAATATCGACGAATGATCCCATCACAGATCTGCTTATTCAGGCATACACGAGCCTGATTATTCTTCGTCTCTTCTTTGATTCAAGGAAACAAATCTGCCTCAATCGTGGTCAGTGCTGCAATATATTCTGCTACCAACTTTCTGCTCAACGCATTAGGTACAGAATTAAGCCTTCCTGGCTTATGCTCGAACTTATAGTCGAACTCGCTCAAAAATTCAAGCCACCTTGCTTGTTTTGGCGAAAGCTTCTTCTGGATGGTAAAGAACGTAATGGCCACATTGTCTGCCCTTATGATGAAATAAGTCTCTAACAGATAATGGCGCCATGTTCTTAAGCAATGTATCACTGCCAACATCCCATTTTCATGCACAATGTATCTCACTTCAGGAATGTTAAGCTTAAGACTCTTATAAGCTACCGGATGGCCATCTTGCACCAAGACTCCCCCTAAAGCCATGTCTGAAGCATCAATGTGGACTTCAAATGGTACATCGAAGCTAGGTAAGCGGAGAACCGGTTTTGTCGAGACCGCTCCCTTTAATGCATCGAATGACCGCTGACACTCGTCAGTCCATGCCAAAGATTTTTTTTCTTCCTCAAAAAATCTATCAAATGGGCTACTTTCTTTGAATAGCCAACTATAAAACGCTGGTAATAGTTAGTTAAGCCCAAGAAAGAACAAATTTCTGCCAACTTTTTCGGCTCAGGCCAATCCATAATGGTCTCTACCCTTTTCTGGTCCATATGCACACACCCATGCGATATCACATGGCCAAGGAAAGTTATCGTGATCTGGGAAAACTCACACTTTTCCTTCTTCACATGCAAACTATCCTCATTAAGCTTTGCAAAAACTTTGTGAAGATGCATCGCATGCTCTTCCAAAGTCACACTATCAATGACTATATCATCCAAGTATACTTCTAAGAATATGTTTATATACACAGAGATTACATCATTCATAAGGTTGCAAAAAGTCGCAGGAGCATTCGTCAAGCCGAATGACATTACACGATAATCGTAGAGCCATACCTGGTTACCATTGCAATATTTGGTTCATCTCCTTCTGATATGCGCACTTACTAATAATCTGAGCGAAAATCCAACTTGGTGAAGAACTTAGCCTTAGATAATCTGCTGAACAAGTCTGCCACTAGCGGAATTGGGTACTTGTTCTTCACATTTAACTTGTTTAAATCATGTAGTCTACACACATACGAAGAGAGCCATCTTTCTTATTTTAAAATAGAACTGGAGCACCAAATAGAGCTTTAGACGGTTGTATATAACCTTCCTCCAGCATTTCATAAATCTTCTTGCGCATTTCCTCGAGTTCTAACGGTGACATACAATTTGGTGCTTGCGCAGACGGCCTCATACCTGGTACCAACTCAATCATATGATCGATCCTACGTCGTGGCGTTAGCGTCTTAGGCACTTCTGCGGGCATCGTGTCTGCAAAATTTTCCAAGACTTCGAGAGTGGGTGAGAGCATGGGTTTGCCAGGTTCTTTCTTATTTTAAAATAGAATAGGGAGCATTCCAGGTGTGATGAAATAGATAAAGCATGTATTTGGCTTGCTTCTCGTTATGTGCTAATATGTTAAGACTAGTAGTTAATTATATAACCTTCCTCCTAGGGGTGAGTTAACAGTTAGTTAGTGAATTTCAAGATCAAATCTTCTCACCACCGATAGCTTTCTATCTATTACAATTTATCTCACCGCATTTCCTCGTATTTCCAAGAACAAACAAAACAGTTTAATCGGTGAGTTTGCAAGCCTTAGTGACATACAATTTGGTGCTTGCGTAGGCTTCATTTTATACAGCCTACCATTCATCTCCTTCGGCTCTCGAGGAAAATCCAACTTGGTGAAGAACTTAGCCTTAGATCATATGATTCCTGAGCACCAACAGAGCTTTTAGACGTGGCGTTCATAAAGCGTCTTATCTGCAATTTGGTGCTTGCCAGATGGCTCATACCGGTACCAACTCAATCATATGGCATCGTGGTTCGCAAAATCCCTTGCTTATCCCATTTTCAACTTCTACTACCTTTCCTGGTTTGATCTCAACCAACACGCCTAGGAAAGTAGTCAAGCCTTTGCATATACCTTCTTTCACCTGAATCGTAGACAAACATGGCATAATTGTCTTGTCTGGTTTACTTTGTCTCACCATAGAGACAAAACATGGGTATTAAGGGTGTTATATCAATATCATATTTCTATGAGGAAGTGGCAACATCTCCGTCACACGAAAGAAGTCCATGACCAATATAAGGTCATAATCATCCATGACCATCACTAGAAAATCTAGTTTTTATTTTCATTGTCCAACTTGAACATCCGCATTGCGATCTTTCCCTTAACTGATTTGTGGTTCTTAGTTAACAAACTTGATGGTACTAGCCGCGCTAATGACCATTAATTTCAATTTTAAGCCAACGTTCAGGATGAATAAATAAATTCGTAACACCAGTATCAATCATTGCTAATACCCACTCTCCATTGATCTTCACATCAATGTACATCAGTCCAAAAGATATTTTCTTCTTGGTGTACGCCTTTCTCTCCAGAAAACGACTGATGTTGCAATTTTTGACCATACCAACATCATGATGAGCCTTCCCAACATCGTGTTATATCTCATCAGCTATTTCAGCATCTGTGGTACCCTAATCACCAGAAATATAATATGAAAGAACAAATTTAAAAGGAGATGGTACCAAGTAAACCACCAACTTTTTCGTTCGGCAACTTGTATGGACTACCTAATATAATTGCAAGTAGACTAACTAAATGATCCTTGACAATATGTGTATAGATTTTATATCTCTATCTATTCTGAATCAGAAAGTCTAGTCAATGGTGTCCGTGAACGTGCTTGTTAAGAAAAGTACTTGGACGATCTCAAAATTCAATATCCAAGATCAATCCAGTTGTATCCAAATAATCAAATCGGAATTCTGTTAAGTAATTAAACGTGTTATCTATTTTTCAAGATACGAATTCTACAAGAAACAAGTCTCGTAATCGATCATAATTATATGGAAGTATCTACTAAGATTGAATATGTACAACTTGTGTAACTCATATTATAAATATCAAGAGTATAAAGCACAGTTTGGCTAAGTTTGCCTGTGTAAGTGGTGGTCCAGATTTGTCCTCCTAGGATATAAATCAATGGTTGTGGTTGATCCCCTCTCATTAATTCCATCGAGTAAATGAATTTAATTCATTCATTATCGCATGTCGTTTCTTTTTTATTCCACGATGGTTCTTATAATCCACAGCAACTTTCAATCTCAGTAAGAAAACCAAAAAAAAAAGGTAAATTTATTAAATACCCTTAGTTTTCACACCCAATAAATATACCCTTATACAACAATATAAATACCCTTATCATTGAAATACCTTATCCATTAAAAAAATAGATTACCTTAATACCCTCACTATATTATTTTCCATTTTAAAATCTTATCCATTAAAAAATAGATTTTTCTATTATTTCACATCCACCAGCAGCACCATTTTACCACCACCAACAACACCGCCGCCACCACCACCACCACTCCGCCACCACCACCACCACTTACTAAATACAACCACCAATAATATTCCACCACCACCACACACCACCACCATTGTTGTTGTTGTTGCCGCCACCGCCGCCGCCATCAATATTAGGTGTCAACAACTGAAGTTGATCCAAAAAATCAAAAGTTCAAAATATTTGTCAAATTTGGTTGTTGATTCCATTTTTCTAATGTTGATACACAAACATTGGTTGTTGATTCCCTAAACTAAGGTCAATTTCTATTGTTGAAACAAATATTTGTTGTTGACTCCTTACACTAAGATCAATTTATATTGTTGATACACAAATATTGGTTGTTGATTCCATTTTTCCATTGTTGATACACAAACATTGGTTGTTGACTCCCTAAACTAAGGTCAATTTCTATTGCTGATACACAAATATTTGTTGTTGACTCCTTACACTAAGATCAATTTCTATTGTTGATACACAAATATTGGTTGTTGATTCCATTTTTCCATTGTTGATACAAAAACATTGGTTGTTGACTCCCTAAACTAAGGTCAATTTCTATTGTTGATACACAAATATTTGTTGTTGACTCCTTACACTAAGATCAATTTCTATTGTTGATACACAAATATTGGTTGTTGACTACCATGTCTATTGTTGATACACAAACATTGGTTGTTGACTCCATAAATAGTTGATGGAGTAATATTCAACAACTTGTCGTCCAACCTCACCACCACCACCGCCAGCAGCGTACAACATTTCCAACACCACAAACAACTAGAATCACCATTATCTTCATGAACAACTTTAATTAATCATTCCAACCACAACCAACACAATCTCCATCATCAAAATTCATCTTTCTAACCTCACCAGCATCAACAACACCACCAGCACACAGAATATCCACCAACACCACAACAACCATAACCACCACTATCTTCAAGACTGATTTTATTTCATCATTCGAACCTGAACCAACACAATATTCATGACTGATTTTATCTACATACTACCACCACCAGCAGAAACTCAAACTAGAGAAAGAAGATAATCAATTGATAGATTGAAATACATACCTCCTTCATCGTTGCCGCCACCACCATCATCGTAGATCTGGTATCTTCCTCCACCACCATCATCTTCTTCTAATTAAACAGATAATTTAATATCCTCCTTCACCACCACCACGACCTTCACCTCTATTATTTGAAACTAGGGTTGCTGATGGATCTTAATTCGAGCTTGTTACTCTATCGATTAAGAAGAAGAACTTTCAATGAAAAGCTAAACCCATTAAATCTATAACAGACATCAAAAGAAGAGGAATATTAACATTTGATAATGATTATCAAGCTTGATTTCTGAATCTGAATCAGGTAAAAATCGATCTAAATCAGGTGGTGATGATTGCTTGTGATGGATTTCTTTGGAAGCATAAGAGGTGCTGCCAGAACTGATGACGAGATCGGTGGAGGTGGTGGCGGAGGCGACTCTGAAGATGTACTGGCGGAGATGACGATAAAGAAGTTCATTTTCGGTTTTTAGTAATGAAGAAGAAGAAGTATCAAATAGATTAGGGGTATTAAAGGAAGTATCTTCTAATTGAATTTCCTTGTTTTTAGATTAGGGGTATTTTGTCCTGGCAAGATTGGGGTATACTCAAACTAATTGGGGTATACCCAATAAGACAAAATCGGGTCATTTTGAAGTAAAACCAAGCCACCCCTTAACCTTGTTTTTTTCTAAATGGCTAATATGCCCTTGGTTAATTAACACTAAAATTCTGATTAGGTTAATTAATTGAGTTTAGATTAAAATTTTCAAATTATGAATTCAGTAGATTAACCTTTTGATCTGTCTTATGAGTTCGATTTCGATCCAAAATTTTTGGTTTTGAAAATGCATAAAGCCGGCAAGGTCGTGGTTTGAATAAGCTTCCAACCATACATCCGCCGAAATGGTCAACTTTGAATAAGCTGCTGATCGCTTTTCCGCCGGCAGGGTCAACTTTGAATAAGCTGCCGACCATATATCCGCCGGAATGGTCCTCGGATGAAGAATACGCCGACTATATTGGGCAGCAATCTTACGGTCGGCATGTAAATATTTCCTACCCTTCCGGCTATATTAAACTCGACATGCAAAAAAAAAAAAAACATTGCCGTCTGACATAAAACCTAATCCTTTATTCATTCAATTTTGGTTACTACATTGATTGAAACATAAAACGAATGCACTTAGCATGTGCATCAAGTCTTTGAACCCATAGGCGACCCTAGTGGACGAGTTATAGTTTCGTGAGGGTTTACATAGAGGTCTACCCACAAAACCTATACAAAAACTTCTAAAGCCATCAATCTTCGTCCGAGGACGATACACCCTCCATCATCTCCGGGGCATACTCCGGGATTTTGGATTCCATGAATTGATAGCTTGCATCGAATGCGAATGCTTCCCCCTTTTCCTCCAAGTAGCGCGCTTTGGCAACTTCATGCTACAAAAACATTCCACAAACTTACTTTGTTAGTGGTGTTCCACAAAAAAACTTACAAATTGTTCAATGGACAAGTTAAAGTGGGGAGCGTTGAAAATTGGTTTTTGTATAGCTAAATAAGCAAGTATCGCATTTTCAATGACTATGTGCCTATCGTGCACTTGTTGGACACTTCTTGAGTTAGGATTCCCACACTCTTGGGTAAAAGTGTTGTGAACCCTAGCCCAAAAGGTTGTGGAATCCACCCTTACGGAGGACTGCCTTCGAACTCTAGTCTCCGCATACCAAGCTTTGGTGATTGCCAAATCTTCATTAGAATCAAATGAAGCCATTTCTTGTGTGTAGAGAGCTATTGGGTGAGTTAGATGGAGTGTGTGATGATATGAGCTTTGGAGAGTATATGTAAATAGTTGTGTGTTGTTTTGTGGAGATAAGTAGTGCATTTATAGGATGGTGCCCAAATTTGGCCGTTATAGTGTCCAAGTACAAGTGAATCAATGCAATTGTACTTGCAAAAATTTGAATTTTGAACCCGCCGGCGGGGTCGTAAATTCAAAAATGCCGGGGTCTCAAAACGGTCGGAAATGTATGGGTTCATTAGCATGCCGGCCAAAATACCGCCGGCATTTTCTAGTTTTGTTTCCCTCCCGACCTTACATGATTTTAGGCATCAGAAGAATGGTTTTTTTTCTTCAAGATATGGCCGGCAGGGTCTCTAATTTCGTACCCTTCCGGCTACAAAAACGCCGGCTTGGTAGGAATCGTATTACCTTGCCGGCCCTGGTAACTACACTTTTTTTTGTTGACAGGGCCGGCAGTCTGACATTTCACAACCTTGCCGGCCCTGGGACAGTCGACAGGGTAGCTTAAAAAAAGCATGCCGGCAAATGTATTGGCACTTTATATAGCTAAACAAACCATTTATTCAACAACTAGAAATCCAACATTTTTTGTCCAAAATACGAAAACATGTCCCATAAACCGTAAAAAAACCTGGTAAAAACATTTGTCCACACCATTAACTTAAACATTTGTCCACCACAACATAAAGAAATGAACTAGGAAAGCATTCATTGGCCACGACGACGACCACGGCCCCATTTTGGAACACTACCTTCACCACCACGACCACTGCTGCTACCTTCACCACCAGGACCACTGTTGCTACCTTCACCACCACGAGCACTACGAGTCCTCTTTTTATCAGCCTTTATCTTGGCATGTGCTTCCTTTATAGCTTTTTCTTCCGCCTTTACTTCAGCCTGAAGTTGCTTGAACAATAGCTGGGCATCCTCATTGTCAACATTGCAAGCATAGTCAATGTGCTTGCTTTGCACAGGTTCTCCTCTGTCTTTCGCGCAACACAACACCCTCACAAAGGTCTTCAACTGATCCTTCTATATTCAATTAAACAACAAACAATTAATAGAATGATTCAGTAACGCAATCAATCTTAAAATAGTAAGAGCAACTCTAAAATACTTACAAATATCTTAAGCAATGTTGCTGGGTCTTTCGATTCGATCTTCTTCTTACGAGCCGAGTTCAGTAGTCATTGGCCTAATCACAAAGAGGACGAGCCCAACCCAAGTACCACGCCATGTATTTCTCAGTAGCTTCATGACCGGTGGTCACCTCGTTCAAAAGACTCACATCGATGTTATGGCCCGGTCTATCGTCCCAATGTTCTTGAGTTGGCGCTGGATCGTAAGAGACGTTAATAGTTTTTTGGGAGGTTGTGCAGTCATCCCGGTTCACAGTAAAGAACGGCTTTTCTTCATCGAAATGAGGTTCTTCTTGGACGAAACCCAATTGTCGCATTACCCGATGTGGATAGTACATTGAAAATCCTTCAAACACAGTCATCAAGGGTCCATAGTATAATGCAACAACTTCATTTCTCCTTGGGATTAAACCTTAATTTCTATCCTCTCGATACGGATCAAATATCACCTCTTCCGCAGTCAATTTGTCGATGGCGTCTCGGAGTTGCATAAGATTTTGCGGCATTTCCTTATCTTGAGTACCCTTAAAACTGTACTTTTGGGCTCTTGGCAAATGAACCGGAACACTGTTATCCACTTTGACGTAAGAGTTGTCTTTGAACAAAGAAGGCAAGTTCTCATATATCCAAACCTATGCAAAAAGAAAAAAAGTTTAGTAAGAACCTTATCTTACGAGAATTTTGCGAATATAAATGTTCTCGACAATAAAATTACCTGGAAGAGACATGTGTTTCCGTTAACTTGCTTAGTGAGTGCCCTAGAACATTTTGTCAACTCATTGTTCAAGAAGGCGACCACCGCAGTACCCCAAGAATACCCACGCATCTCATGTAAGGGATCAAATAGTTGCAAGTAACTCGGCCTCGACTTGGTTTCCGGAACTGTCGGGGAAGATACATTTGCCCAGGGTGTATAGCAAATAAGCGGTCGCGGTAGCATTGATTCGTATCGGGTGCACCATTCCTTCCCTATCAAGGATTTCCCGAGTCTTCCATAATCCGTCCCTCAACTTCTTCACATTAAACTTCTTGGTTAGTCTACCATCCTTCTTGTCAAGAACATCATCCATCTGAACCTGACTCCAACCGAACAATTTCTTGCTCAATTCGTAAATCTTCCCGAAAGAAATGGCATTATCGAATCCCTCAGTGACTGCTTTTCCATCAACCTCGAGGCCTAGAATTTGTTGAGCATCATCGGGAGTTATCGCCATCTCACCGAATGGGAATAACATAGTATCAGTCTGTCCGTAGAACCTCTCACAGAATGCAGAGACGGTAACTTTATCATGATTAATATTCGAACTCTCCACCGCAGGCAACAACCCGGAGTTCCTCACAATCACTTTCACCTCCTCATATTCCAAGTCAAGATTCCAAGTATGCGTCACTGAACACGAAGCTTGGCGCCTCATGATACGGATGGCATGCTTGTGATCCTAAATACCAAAAAAACAAAATGAAAAGAAATACAAACACTTGACGCAAATTTAATTAAGATAGTTACACACTTGAATAAATAACAAAGACGGATTAAGATTACTTACGATAGTATTATGGACCGTACATGCCCATGAGTGTTTGTATCCAAAAAGAACATCTCCACCATCTGGTGGGATCCCTTTTGGAGGCTCACCTTCTTTCAGTGCAACCATCAAGTGTTTGGGAGGCATGTGAGAATCAGCCGGTTTAGTGATCACCCTCTTCTTCGTTCGGTTGAAGTTGAAGCCGAAACTTCGGTGGCTTGAACAATAGCTAGAGTTTGTTCTCCTTCTCCATCTCCATCTCCATCTCCTTCTTCTTTTTCTTCTTGTTCCTCTTCCTCTTCAACAATTTCATCTTCGATGATATTCTTACCTTTATCTCCATTACCATCATCATCATTACCTCCTCCAGCCTCAGGCATGTCTTGATCACCATCATCATCATCATTGTTACCTCCTCCAAAGAAGCCGGATTGGTTTCATCAACATCATCATCATCACCTCTTCTACCGGATGGAATTGATTGGTCTTCATCTCTGGAGTCTCGTCTCGAATCATTGGGTTCGAGATAGTGGTTCTAAGACCTTTGTCGTTCCGGCACAACATATACCCCTCGATGTTTTGAAGACAAGAGTTTATCACCAACACGAGGAGGGTTTGAAGGAGGACTAAGAGCCGCTTTGAGCCGCTTTCTTCTTTGCCATTCGTAACCGAACAAAAACAATTCGGAAAAAAAAAAAACATTACAGCCTAGGCGGAGTTAGACATATACAACATATCCCATGAAAAATGGCGGAAAGGTCGACCAAAAGATGAGTGCCGGCTAAGACAAAGCGGCAGGTGTATCATCAAAATAGCCTTGGCGCACAAAAAATATAGGATTTTTCACTAAACTGGTCGGAAAGGTCCATTTCCACACATCGCCGGGCCGACAAACAGTAGGAATGGTTTTATATAAATACCATTAGGAAGAAAAAATTCTAGGCATCGGAAACATTCTAAACAAGTATAGGAAGGGTAAACAATAATAAGATGCTTCACTTCATTAAAAAAAAACTTACGCCGGAAAGGTATACGGATGAATAACTCCGCCGGCCCGCTAGTAGCAAAGCATGATTAAACTTACACCCAAGCAAGTTCTTCAACCTTATACCCTCCCGGCCAAACCCTAACTATGAAATCCGGAAAGGTCGATAACAAAAAACCTTGCCGCGTCAGAATCGCCAATTCACAAATTCGAATTTTCTCGACCTAATTTGACATGCAAACATAAAATCGAAGTACTAGAGTGAGTTTAAACAAGCCCTTACTTTCTTAAGCGCACCATTTCACGTGTTTCAATGGTTCAATTACTTCTTCTTCAACCGTTTTTTCTTCACTTTCTTAGCAACCAAACTTGCAATTCCGTGGTTATATTCATTGGGTTTTCGATTAGTTTCTTTCATACGAGTTGCCTTCTTCCGTGGTGGATCCATTGATGAAGACTAATCGGAGTTTTCGAATCGACGATTTTAACGAATTGATCGACGAGTTTTGGTGGTGGTGGGGGTGATGGAGCCGGTAAGGTAGAGGTTGAGGAGAAGAAGAAGAGAAGAAGATGAAATGAAGAGAATGAAAACTGATTTAGTTAGTAATTAGAGTTATAATGGGAAAGGGTTATTTTGTAATTTTACCCATAGACCTCCCCCTTTGCTCTTAAAAAAGAGTCCCTTTTAGTTTGAGTATACCCCAATCAAGCCAGGTTAATATAGTGAACAAGGGTATTTTTGAAGTCCATGAGAAGGAGGAGCATTTATATAATTCCCACACACAAAAAAAAAAAAAAAAAAAAAAACGAAGATTTATCTTTCTATCTTCTCCAACTCGAAGCAGCATCCATGCCATGGTTATGAGACCCAACTCATGTTCGAGTACCGAAAAAAGAGGGGCTCAAACCCTAGAAACAAAAAACCTCAGAAGAATTAATGAATCGAACTCCCATTTATGAATCAAGGAGGAGGTAATTATTCCCCCTTTTGTGTGCTCTTGGTTTCAGTTTCAATTTGATAGTGTTGATTAGAATGATTGAATTTTGTTTCTTTGATGTCGTGAGTTTTGATGAAATATGATATATGTAGTGGCGTGGGATACATCAAAATTTCACTTTGAACAAATCTTACAGATACATCAAACAGTCGTGCGCATGGTAATCAATTGCCCATTCAATGAAGAAATTAGGTTTGACCATTAGTTTCATTTTCTCCAATCTCATGCACTTTCCTCCTTTTAATCGATCGACTTCACTTTCGTCAGAACTCTTGATGTCTTTTCCAGTAATATCAGATACAATCTCTCTGCAACACTGGATGATTTTTTCGAACAGAAATGACAATGTCAGCGTGTTTCCTCAACTCATCCTTTTTATTCCTTGGAATTTCAATCTATAGCTACTATGTTAATCTCTACTTTATTAGGATTATAGCTACTAATTAGCCAGTTTTTACCATGAGAATTTAATTTCTAAACTAGGATTACTCAATATTGAAATTTTGTTGTCCTGATACGATAAATATTGTTTTGTTGCAGGTTGCGGATTTCTTTGAGTCAGCGAAGTTAGGTGCGTATTCGATTCTCTTTTTACTTCAAAGTTAGGATTTTTATCGTTTTTTTATTTAATTTTGTGTTTGATCTGTTTCTGCTTTTTTTGTTTGTGTCAAACTAACATCCTACAGGGGTTTCTCTTTGTTTTGTTTAGGATTTTTACACAATTTAGCTCTTTCTGAATACTGTCTTGGGGTTTTGATCGAACTTTTTTTTTTTTTTTTTTTTGAGATCTAACTTTTTTGTCAAGTCTTAGAAAGCTATAAAAATTTAGGTGTTGATTTGGTAAATAGCTAGATTGATTAACGCTTTGGTCAATTCTCTATGTTTCTATTTCGTTCTTGCAGAGATTTTTTATTTCTTTTCTTAAAAGCAGATTATGGGTTTTTTTAGAGAACTGCAAATATATATGGTATACGAGAGGGAAATGCTTGGAAAAAAAATCGAGGAAAACTGTACTCGATTGACGCTTTTCAGGATTGACGATTTGGTGTTTTTCCTTTGTCTTGATGTCACTTTACTCTTGGACCTAGGTGGAGGGCTTTACACCCATGGTGTACTACTGGGATCGACTCTTCTGGTTACCAAACTATCATGGAACCTAGACAAGCTTGCTGACGATGTGATTCTTTTTGTTGTGGAGGCTGGCAATTGCTGCATCATTATAATTCACCTAATTGCTGGATTAAAATGTTAGGCATGTATAAAAGCATAATAGAATCAGTATGCCGAGTATGCCACCTATGGACCAGGAGTCTTGCAATAAAGAAAAGCATCACCAGCCACAGAGGAAAGCAGTGCAGCAGTCGGAGCACTCAGTGATCATCATATACTGAGATTAAGCATACCCATGGACCAGGAGCGCTACAATGAATAAGAACTTTTCTATTTGATTTTATGGACACCATATTTATGACTGAATATTGCAAACCTTAGGAACTGAATCACGAAGCTCATATAGAAGAGGCTTGCGTCATGTGGTTATTTTATAGCTGATTGTTGTTTTCAAGTTCCCTCTTAATTTGCATGTAAGCAACTAAAAATAAGAAATGAATCTTCTCCGAAGTTGATAAGAGTTGACAAAGAATGTAAGCAATACTGAATATTGAAAATAAATTGTATATATTCAGTAGTGTTTCCTTTAACCATGAGCTATGTGGTCTATTTTGTCAGCTTTGATCCATGTTTTTGACGAAGGGAATCATATTCGCTTTGTATTTGACGTATGTGGAACAAATTTTTCCAGGAAGGGAAGCCTTTCCAGTGTTTTTGTTTATTTAGTATTTAAAAATTGGTGTTGAAAGTGCTCCAGTCATGTTGATCTGTTATGCCCTGTAGGACGAAAATGATTTAGACACAAGGGTGGGACCCACACTAAACCACACCTGTAAATCCGCCGGGTCAAAAGGGGACCACCCATCTCTGTCTTGCAGTACAATCCGTGGGATTGAGCTCCCATGATGTGTATCACTTCTGACTATAAGATCCTTGAGTAACAAATGTTTACTGGTACAAATGTTTATTGGTATTTTTGGATGATATTATATATAAAGCCGTTAATCCATTGGACCAGTTCAAAGAAATTCTTTTTCTTTAACCTATATATTTTTATTAACATTTTGATAGAATGTGCATACAAATCTTGAGTTTGGAACTTTACTCATTTGAATTTGAATCTTATGTCTTAGAAAGCTCATTAATCCTTGGTCTTAAAAGCTCAAAAGTTATGCATCAAGGTATCATTAAAATCCTAACTTCTTTGTCAAAATTTTGAATTTTTTCTCATATTTCGATTAGGATGGCGTTGTTAAATGATTTTGATATAGGTTGAAAACATGTTTTATTGATTATGGAGTGGCCCTGGGGATCCGCCATCCAGGGCCATTGCAACAAATACCAGAACAACAATAACAATACTAGCAGGCTAGACCAGACTGGAATGAGATTGGATAAAGATCAACACAGATGGGGCGGCTAGGGGACATCTAGAAATGACGGGAACATGTTTTATTTGCAGGTTTTCGAGTACTCAAACTGTGAAGGCTCTCGCGCAGTCTTTAGGAATAACTACGACACTAATATAGTAACGTGGGCAACTCTACTGGCTTCAAGGACAGCGACGGAAAGGAAATGGATAAAAGTTATCTATGAGACGGACTCGGAAAACTTGATGCGTTTCTTAAAGACGGACTCTGAAGCCGCGTGATATATTGGACAAATGATTACCGAAATAAAACAAAGAATGTGACAAATTTCATAATGTGTTATTCGACACAACTACAGAGAAGGAAACCAAACGTCAGATGGGCTGGCAAACTTATCAACAACAATATGGGACTAGGAAATCCCACACTTTATCAGCCAAATTTTTTTAGATGACTTTGTGGGTACAAAATAATGTAATCCCGTGCCGTTACGGCACGCGTTAAGCCCTAGTAAACAATATAATGCATAAAAGGAAAAACACAAGACACAGAAGTTTTGTTAACGTGGAAACCGAAATAGCTGAAAATTCCCGGGACCTTGTCTAGATTTGAACACCAAACTGCATTAATCCGCACAGACGCTAGCCTACTATAAGACTTCAGACTGGAATGTGGTTGAGACCGAATCTACCCTCCAATTACATCAGTTACAGTTGTGCTCCTTACGTATCTTGAACCTCGCAAGAAGCAATTGATTCTCGTATTTGACGTCATTTACATACTAAGAGTTGTTTCAACCTAAATGAAGACTTTTGATACTAATCTGCCTATAACAGATAATCCTTTTCGATTTCTATTTAGATCAAAGATCAAGGCTTGGAAATATATTTTCAATAGACAAAGCTAGCAAACCTCATAAATCTGGAACACTTAGACTTGCTTAGATGAGAAGCATGGATTATTTACCACCTCTCAAGAACAATCTTCAACTTATCAACTAAGAATATTTTTCAGATATCTATATATCTCAAGGAATCACAAAGCCTGAGACTAAGAGAACTTTGCGATTACTATTTATGTTGCCTGAGAGAGATAACAAAAATCTCGATAACAGAAAGGCAAGATCAGGATACACGAACTATCAAGGTAAAAGATAGTCGGCCCTGGCTTTACGAATCCCCAAGCGAAGTATTTCAGTCATAGACCTAATTATGTTTCTCAGGGGAAACCTAAGTTAATAGAGGACGACTCTAGCTCTCTACTAGGACACAGAAGTGTCAGGGATTGGATTTCGCAGTTGAAAGAGCATCTTTATTTATAGTTTTTCAAGGATGAGGGTTGCTTAGAATTCAAGCTAAGATAATTTGAGATTCAAGTAAACACTTTCTATGTTGCCCACAACTTGTGGCTAGGTTTACAACCAACTTTATGTAATACTCCTATTTGGTTTCCAACCAACTTTATGTAGTACTCCTCTTTGGTCGAGTTCTCCTACTCAAAGCCGACTAGACTCTACTACAAGGATGCAGTCTTATTTTCAGCAAAATGGGTTCAGCAAGGTGACCCATTGGGGCCTTTAACTTTTTCTCTTATACTACACCCACTTGTGAACAGGATTGCAGCAGAATGCACACTTGATCTCCATGCTTGGTACTTGGGTGATGGTACCATTGCTAGAGATACATCGAAAGTAGCCAAAGCTCTTAGGATTATTCAGGTTGAAGGCCCTGCTAGAGGTATGCATTTAAACATCAGTAAAACTGAGATCTTCTGGCCAACTATTGACCCTATGAGGAATGCAGTTGGTGTTCTCCCTGTCAATATCAGTAAACCCAGTGATGGTGTCAAGCTACTTGATGGGCCAGTGAGTCTTGACTTGCAATACTGCGGCAATATAGTTACGAATAGAGTTCAGAAGTTTTTTTTCAGAAGTTTGTTGCACACAGCCTTGTGATTTGGTTTCCAACCAACTTTATATAGCACTCCTCTTTGTTTTCTAATACAATTTTGATTTAAATAATAATAATAAAAAAAGAAATGCCCAGCATGTTACGTGGCTACTTACCACCGACATTTCAACTGATGTGTAATGTATCTTTAGTTTTTTAATAAAACGTCCCTAGCGGCTCCAGTTAAATAATAATAATAGTTTTAGCCTTTACTACCTTGGGTGAACTTGGTATAGAAACTATTGAGTTTTTGAAATGATTAAAGAAATACATAGCTAGGTGTCGCAGGTTCAAACTATGCAAATGCAACAACCAAACTTGACAACGACACTATGCTCCATAACACAGTCTCAGTCAATTCGAACTTAGCCAATTTCACTTCTTCTTGACTAAGACTCTATTCATACCATACTAAATAGAGGTTCTGCTCATACTCATCCAAGCTTTACCAAATCAATCACACACTCCGCTTGATGCACAAACAATAATCCAAACAAAGGGATAAATATGCACCAACAGAACTTAGCTTTAATCTTGGCCGAAGCCTTATTATTACTCCACACTTAGGGTTACACAACTCTTCTTGTTCCAGATACCCAGACCTTCACAAGATCATACTTTTATTGCCTTACAAAAGCTATATACAGATAACTGACTAGCAGTTACAACGTACTCTATGCAAGGCAGTTGGCCAACCGTGCCAATTGGCCTAACTTTTTTCCTAAATCCACAGAGGCAGTTCCTAGCCTTTAGAAAAGCATAAAGCAAACAACAACTTGTGTAACCAATGCCTAACTGTCAAGGCCATGTGTCTGGCACATGTCTCTAGCCATGTCGCGTCGTTATAGCTTTCAACAGCCAAAGTACGGCCATCATCGCTATGCATCATTCCCCAATGATGCAAGTGTACTTATGTAAGTCTTGCTTGCATCCTGCATGCCTCATGCACACAAACTATGTGTCAAACTCTTTTGGCACCTCTTGATGCTAATCTCGCATCTTTGGCCATGTCCAAACCCTGTTCGGCCCATGCCTTTGCCTAGCTACAACTCTGAATGCGCCTAACAGTTATGGCCTTGGCCATGTTGCAGATAATGCGCCATCTTTGCCCGTTATTACTAAGCCGCTTGACCGACTGGCGATATTAGGTATTATGTGAATATCAATGTTGGTAATGTTTTTTTCATTATAGTAGGTTTAGCTATTCAAAAAGGTATTGAAGCCCAACTTGTTACTAGGCTCCCATCTAGTTTCTTGTAAAAACAATACATTTCTTTTTTATTAATTAAAAATAAACAATAAGAATAGCATCCTGCGCTCAAACCCAGCACTTACAACGCACTATTTTACATGACACCACAACTTCTGATGCAAGTTACAACTACCAGCACGCCCTACAGGTACGTACTCAATCATGTGGTCTTTCTCTTTCTAATTTCAACATCAATGATGCTGCCCCTCGGTTCTTGAAATCCCTGGCGGCCCGATACTTTGATGTCATTAAGAAAAATTTGCCTACCACACTCCATGTCTGCAACAGATGTGCTTTGGCAATGTAACAAAACCGAGCATGCCATGGACTTTCTTAGACAAACAACAAAGATCAGTTCTCTAGCGACAATAGCTATAAGGCCAAGAGATTCTCCATCGTTCTAAGGTGCTCAAAAGCTTCCCGCACCGCTCCCAAAATTGGAGGTCCTCAAATAAGCGCCACAAACTTGAGAAGACCCCCCTGCCTTTGGAGCCAGATTTAACTTGCCGTGCCCATTACTAGGGACATCATTCTTGTTATTCTCATATATTAACTTGGGACTGTCTTTGAAGGAAGTGAAATTTGGCAAAATATGGGTTTCTTAGATATGTAAAGATTAACTACGAAATATGATTTCAACTTCAAATAGTATCATAGAAAGACTCAAGGACCCGATTCCAGAATGGACTCACACAATCCATATGCACCAAAACTGAACCATTGATAAATGAACAAAGAAAGGGGGGGAAAAATACAGTGAAACCATTGATTCAACAAAGATGGACAACAAGTTCTTCAAGCAACATTCAAGAAAGTGGGGGGTCTTCTGCATATGAGTAATATAAAAGAACATCTAGAGAATAAATGTATGTCATATGAGACATTATAAGTACCAATATCTCTACTATAGATGGAAGGAAGAAAAAAACAAAATGGGATCTTTGTACTTCTTTTTCAACTCCTGATAAAACTACGACAGAGAGAGATAAAGAAAAAAGAACACTATACTAAGCACCCAAGCTCGAAATTGTGAACTCACAGCCTGCCAATTATTCTCCATGCAACAAATGAACAAGGGGGATACACGCCCACATCCAGCAAAAGATAAAAAAAACATGGCTTTACCTCACAGGCTGCTGGTTGTAATGGTTCTTCTCTTTCTTCTTGGCTGCAGCAATTTTTGCATTCCTTGCAGCAGCTTCAATCGCAGCAGCCCTTGCCGCTGAGTCCATTTCTTTGCTCGACTTCTTCTTCTTCATCGAAGCCATTTTCTTTAGTTTCTCTTTCATATCTTCTGCCTGTTCAGACCCAGCAGCACCTTCATCAGGCTCATTGCTGGTATGCGAGCCATTTGGCTGTTCCTGGTCTTTAGCCTCCTTAGACTTCTTCTTCTTCTTTCTTGCACTTTTGCTCTCACCAGCAGGTGCGGCACTTTCCTTCTTATCTGCATCACCATTGAGCTCTTTTTTCTCCTGGGAACCTGAGAATCAAATATGAGAGAAACAACTATTTTTAGCAGAACATACATCGGAAAACCTCAAACAATATATAACAGAAAAGGCACCAAGCATAAATGTATGAAATGAGGCTTCAAAGTTAATCGTCACCATCTTTCTAATATACATATATATACTAGTCAAACAAAACTAACTAAATTTCTCATCAACTGAGTCACGGGGGTTTTCATATGCTAAGAAATATTTGAAAGAATAATCTGGATTTACATATCTGAGCAACACATAGAAGAAAAAATGCAAATTAACTTCAACAATTATTTTCAGAATGAACTTCGATAACAGGGAAAAGCAAAGAAGAAAGATCATTGAAACATATTCTTAGCAAACATGAGTAAGTGCCTCGTCATGTACGTAACATTTACTTTCACATTGCTAATAGAATGCTTATGATATAAATAGTTTCCAGAATTAACTTTCAACAAAGAGTAAGACCAAGATGCGAGGAATAGCTCTAATTCCCAATTGAATAACCCATAGGCTTACGAGCAATTAAGTAAATCTTCATTATTAATCACACTCCACGCATTAAGACTGGTGCACATGCAAGCCAATGACGTGGAAAGGATGCGAGACAGGACTGATATTTATTTAAATAGGAAAGAGAAAGCAAACAATTGACACATTAGACCAGCGAAAGCCTAAAACAATCGGGAGAAAGGACTCATATTCCATTGGTCAATAACAGATAAAACAAAATAAAGCAAAAAACTTAAAAACAGATGATCAAATTACCATGAGATTCATCTTGGCCATCAGTTTCTTTCTTGTCAATTCCTAGCTCAGCCAAAACTGCATCAAGTTCTGCAAGTTCCTTTTTCTTCAGCTCCTTCTTTGAAAGCTGCCTTTCTGCTTCTTTAGGTGGCAAAGGTGCCTGGGGCATCTTCACCACCGGTTCAGCATGTACATGAACATCAGGCTCGGGTTCATGTTCTTCGTCAACGTCATCATCGCCTAAATCAAGACCATCATCTTCACTTTCACTTTCCTGGAAATTTAGGCAAGTGTTTAACAATTATGAGACGTTGTGCAAGAGTAATTTCAAAACTATGTTACTTTAACAAGAAAAACTAGTGTTTACTACCGTCTTATAGCGGTCATGATTATTTCCATGTTACTTCATCAGTTAATAGCCCAAGTCAAAGTGAACAAATTATTTTAGATATTACTTCGCCGTCTTAAAACATGAGCCTAAACAAATGAACAGAACCGATGAAGTCTGCATCCCTTTCACATCAAGTTACTTTTAGGCTTCTACTAGTTAGGTGGTTAGTTGCTAGTATACACTATAGAGTCAATAAAGGGAGAAGAAACAAAAAGTACTAAACCTTAGTTCACATGCAAATTAAACATGATTAACCACAGAAGAGATTCTGAAAGAAACTGTAAAGATTGCAGTGCCAGTACCATGTTTCCACATCATGAGGTTGTAAAATATCTTTCAGTAAACACTAACATTGATATATCAGGGGAGGACATACACCTAGACATGATGACGAAACAAATTCAGTGTCATGCAATTCTAACTGAACTAATTTATTATCTTAAAGTTTCAATCATGAATATAGTTTTCAGTGTTATCACCAACAAAGCCATATGGACCATTCAGCTGACAAAATAAAAGGTATTGTCCTCATAATTGACCATTCAGACTGATAAATAATAGTCTTGTTATCATAATTTAATTCATGTGAGATTGCAAATACACAAATCAAACAAACTAATCCATGAACAAACACCATACATACACAAATTAAAGATATGAAACAGTAATACTTACAACAGGGGTATGGACTTCTTCCTTATCCTGAGTATCATCAGGACCCCAAGAAGATAGAATTGGTGCTGTTGTTTGATAATAATTGTCATCATCATCATCATCCTCATCCATATCGCCCCATTTTTTCTCAGTCAATGGTTTAGGAGTATAAATCACTACAGGTTCAGGTTCTTTAGGTTTAGCAGATCCCTTTTTGGATGATCCTTGTTCTTTATTCTTCTTCCTTCTTAAACTTCCAAGAGCTGAAAAAACATTATTACTGCTTATACCTGTTGGAGCATCATCAACAACTCCCCTTCTGTGAATGTTTCCACCTCCAACCATTCTCTTCCTGATCTCTCTTCTATCAAACTCTTATCCACACACCTTATTTTAACCCTAATTATCAAATTATTAATCGAAACTAATAACAACAACAAACTTGATTTAATAAATTAGATAAAACTAGGGTTCGATGAGATCAAAACTGAGATTTCTTTCACGATAAAAATTTGTGAAGAAGATTTAGGGTTTGAAACAAAATAAATTTAAATCAATATATGAAAGGGATAGAGATTCGAAACGAGGGGATGATTTTAGGGTTCGTTTCTGAATCGAGACGGAAAAACCAAACCCTAATTTGATTTTTCTTCGTTTTTAGGGTTTCGTAGAGTTGGTTGTGTTTTGTTGGTGGTGTTGTTTTGGTTTTATATGATAAAAGCGGTCTCGAAGAGATAACGCTGAGGGCTTTGAAGAAGAAACAAGAAAGGGAAAAAAGGAAAGAATTTATATACTCTGAATAGGCGATGAAACCCTTTTTTTTCTCAGTTTTGTTTTAATTAAGGCTAACGTGTTCTTCTAATGTGGATGATCTTATCCTACGCAACTTTATTTTTTGACTGGATTTTTTTTTGTGAAGGATAAATTCTACTGTGAATTTTGCTGATGTAATAAAGAAATTTCTGGATCCAAGAGTCGTCAAACGTACAGGTGTGGAGATCTTTGTGGGTCATCGTACTAAAGTGGGTGTGGTTCAACGGTATCGGTGTAGGAACACTGCCTTATTAGTAGATACGATCGGCATCGGCAAAGTTGCCGAGCTAGCTAGCTGTGAGCGTTCCCAACAGTGAAGCGCAAAGATTGCGCAAAACTGAAGTCAGTGGTCTGGCCAATGAAGCTGATAATCCGACAACATGGCCGAGACAAGACAGGCTACTTGGTACATGCAATATTATGCGATAGTGTTGCATATCCTTGATTCAGAGTTGGTCCAGCTCAAGGAAGCAATTAGGGATGCAATGTAAGTCATGGGATGACTTTGGCATTGGTCCAAGCATTATCCAAGGCTTGGACAATGCATATGCAACAGTGGCGCTGCCAAATGCGTCATTGATGATTATTGCTCAGCAAAAAGAATGCAAGTGATGCATATGAAGTATGAAGTTGAACTAAGCAAGGCAAGACTCAATTGGCATGATATTAGCTAAGTACATGGCGGGATAAATGTAGCACGACCATTGCCGAATACTTGGCAGAGGCCAAGTTGAGTGAAGCACAACCATTGTTGAATACTTGGCAGAGGCCAAGTTGAGTGTTGCACAATCATTGTCGAACATTGGCATGGGCCAAGTTTAGTGCAACGCAATGGTTGTCGGATTTGAGTTCAAGCTGTCAGTTACGAGTGGCGTGTGCATCACAAGCATGCAAGAGAAAAGGATTTGGTTGAAACAGTTATAAAGAGGCTTTATAACTTAGTTTGGCATATTCTAACCATTAAGAACAGATGTGGCATCATTTGGCTTGGTTGCACTATATCTTTGTGTTCTTATGTTGCTGATTTGTGTGAGATTGTAAAATGGAATTGATGTGTGGCAAACCTCTTATGATTGTGGGGGCATGAAGATTTAGAGAGAAAGAAGATGAAGACTTATGTTGCGTATTTCTTTAAGAGTGAAGGCAGATGCATACTTTGATGCAAGTATGCAAGGATGAGTACTTGTGGGTGAAGTTGATTCACTGAACCACAAAATATTGCCGGTCATGTCCCATGAAAATTTTAGGCGATTAAATGGGCATGTGACACTAGCAAAGTGGATGGGAAAATGTGTTCGTCTATTAGCAGCAAAGAGTCTGCAGCACAATGTAATGTCTACTTCTAAGTCTTCTTTTTTTGTAGCCAGCGACGGTAGTATATTCTACCTTATACACACTACTTCACCCTCGACTGGCCATATTTGTTTACCTCTCATGTTTATACACACTAATTCACCATCGACTTACCATACATGTTTACTTCTCCTGCCATTTTCTAAAATGAATTCCTCCATTTACTTTAAAAAGAAAAATCATAATCAATGAATTCTTCTAATGAACAGATCCAAGTGAATATCATAAGGTTTGATGAAGAACGACAAGTGTATACCATAAGATATTACAACAATTGGTTGGTGAGTCAGATCAGGACACATAACTGACTACCATAATGATGCAATTACACCAAGGGAAGATACTAGAGCAATGCCCATTTTGATCCCACTATGGACTAACCAAAACAGAAAAACGGATGGGCAAATGGACAAATTTATTAGTTTGTCCATTGCGGTAAAACAAACCACGCGTCTCAAACAAATTCGCTGCCGGCCGAAGCAACCCGCACGACCCTTGTCTGCCGCCAATGGATAAATCTAAACGGCTACAAATTTAATCATCCAACGGTTCTTTTTGAATTTCCTATAAATACTCTTCATTTCAACTCCAAATTTACACCTTCTACGCCTCTAAATATCACTTAAAAAACATCTAAAATGCCTCCCAGAGTGCCTCCTAAAATTCGTGGTCCTAAATAGACTCTAAAAGAGGATTTAGCTATTTGTAGAGCCTATGTTTTTCAAGCAAGAGATAATATCAATAAGAATGAAGCCACATCGATTCGTACGATCTGAGAAAACATTTGTACAATGTTCGTCGTAGAAACAGGGAACCCGTTTATATGTGGGGGATTATCGCATCGTTTTCAAGGTACATATGAAGTGAAACTAAGATCACTACTGATGTGGGGAGTATCTCAAGGCAGACCTTTCGCCTTTTAAGCTTGTTTCAACATTCTTAGAAAGCTCGACAAATTCAACCCGTACAACATCCTAGATGCTCCACCATCCGGCAATTAAATGAGGATATTAATTGACAACTATGTTGCAGTTGCTTTAATCTAATGTATTTTCTTTAATCTAATGTAGTTGCTTTGATCTAATGTACACTAGTCCAAAATCAGGTTTTTAGGACACTTGGTGTTCGCGAAAAACGACAGATCCAGTCTGTCGTGAAAGTTTGACAGTTAGGATTCGTCAAATAATAAGAATCTTATAAACTACACTTTAAATCTGTCATTTTATTTAGTTTTTATTTCACCCCATCCCATATAAGTTCCACCCAGCAGATATAAAATAATTATAATTCTTTCGTACCAAAAAAAAGAAAAAAAAACTTTGGAGGGATTATATGCCGCTGATAATTAAAGATCCGGCGGTTAATATTTTGGTTGGAAATATTTTAGGATCCGAATGAATTGGTGTAGTTTAATTAAAATCTACAATTAATTTTGACCTTTGATAAAAGGAAACTAACTCCTAAATATCTCGAAACTACTTGAGTGAAGACTTGAATCAGATTGAGAAATAACGGCCTCCGTAGTCTCCTCCATCGTGGGTTTATCAACACGAAACCTTCTCATAACCTTTCTCTACCCAATTTTTATGATTTTCTTTTTCTCATATCATTAAACATATTGAATGAAGAAATTGTTGATAGATCTGGAGGTGAAATCGGTAAGGGTTTTGTGATTTTGATTGAATTACCTTATGAACTTCTAATAAAATCGAGGGTTTTCATCTATTTTTTGGTGATCCCTCAATGTTTTTTAGGTCTAATCTACCTCTTCTTTCTTTCTTTTTTTGAGAAATTAACTTAGGGTTTTTTCTGGGTTTACGATTTTGATTCATCGTTTTGATTTTTATTATGACAGGAGGCGATTAGATTGATTAAACAATCGAATAGATTTAGTCAGCAAGTTGGAGAAATCATTATTCCGTTACCACGGTGTATACAAAATTATCGATCTGGGATTTTTTTTTTGATGCGTATAGTTCACTTGAGAAATCTGCTAAGTAAGGAAATCCTGAGATAATGAATCTGCTACGTGCATCCTGATCATTTTACTAACTTTTTGGTATGTTGCTATGTCATTTTCGTCTTAATGATGTGAAAGGGAGGATTCGATTATGTTTCAAGCTCTATAGTACGATCCCATTTCTTCTTTGTGTGGTAGTTTTTTTCTTTATCAAATTACAGGTGTTTGTAGCTGAACCTCCTCCGTTCTCAGAATTTACAAGTTAGTATGTCTAGTTCGGCCGTGATAAATTTTATTAATTTTATACTTACGTAACTTTTCTGGTTTTCTATTCTGATGTACAGAATCCTAATCGGTATGGCAGTGAAACACTGAATCCAACAAAATAAAATCAATTTCTATTGCCTGATATATATACATGGCATCTCAGAAAGAAAATAAAGGTATGTTTATAAGAACGTGCTTATGTTTTTCCAATTCGTGCAACATGTAATTGATTACTTGGCTGTTTAGGCTCTGTTTGGCAACTTTGAACTTGTTGTCGAAAGGGTTTTCCTCTGCCAGGAAATGAAACTCCTGAACCAATTTTTCCAATCTAGAGTTTGTGTACCATTACCACCTGTCTACTGTTTATCCATGAGGGAGACACAAAACCTGCGTTATAGTGTCGAAAGAACATGAGATGTGGAGGAAGACGAGGTAGCTGATCAGTCCGCCATGTGGAAGTCCCCTATTTGAAGAAATGGTCTTCTATGTTAAGCTGTAGGCATGAGAGTAAAGACGAGGTAATTTTAGAATTTATACATGCTATAAAGGACCATACATAATAGAAAAGGCATGGACACAATCATGTTAGAACTATAGTTTTGGGATGCCGTGTTCATGAAAACTGATAAGCTTCACAGTTCGTATGGATCCTAACTGAATATTAAGACTTTTTTCTTCACAATTCGTTTTGCTATTATAATATCTTTGTTGTTTGAGATATCCAGCTATCCTTAACTGTCCACACTACATATGTATGAGGCTTAAGGCGTAGAGAATCCCTTCCTAAAACTCATTTTTGTATCTTTTAGAACCTATGGGTCTAAAACATACTCTGGTTGCTAAATTTGTTTACAGTTTCCTTTCTATTTTATAATTTAAATTGTAACAGGACCTATGTGCCTTATATAATCCCTTTTGTATGGTGACTCATCAGTTTTTTCTTTGCTTCTTTGTAGTGAACCATGGATGATAACTTCTGGTCTCCAAGTAACGTCTCTCACAGATTTGGATCACTACAGCTTGTTGGTTCCGAAGCCTAAGAGAATAATAATGTTCACACATCATCGCAGAATTCAAATCATCTCATGCCACTGCAGTATAGCATGGACCACCCATGGACATTGTGTCAGAGAAATTTTGAACCAGACTTGGAATTATTGCTTGATAAGTAGTCCCACCTGGGATTGTAGATTGGAAGAAAGTTTCCAACAATATGAAGGAATAAATCTGGAATCGATTTACTATTTTTTTTCTGCTTTTTTCTTCTTCTTCTTTGTTGTTCTGAACATGACGCAACTTTAATTGTTGAACTCAAAGATGTTTGGGTTGTTAACTTGTTAATTGAATTCAAAGTTAATTTTAATAAAATGGGTTACATTTGCTTAAAAAATTCATATATTGCTTTGTCTGTAGTATTAAGTAGTATGCTTTTATTATAAGAAATCATCAATTTAGTTATGATATTGATGGTACACCATTTAGCATATGTGGTTCCTTTGGACGGTTGGGATCTTGACATTGCAAATAGATGCTTCCCTTTGCGTTTGTTGAGAATAATTTATGTAGGTTGGATTGATAATGAAAGTACTGTGGTATTTATAAGAAAAATACGGCCGTTATTTTGTATGCGTTGGTAATTCATGTGGGTCGGTCTAGGTGAAGCCAGACATGGATAATTTGATCACCAACGGATACAAATCCAACGGATCTAATTTCATACCCTATAAATTCATTTCTTCCTCACTCCAAATTCATTCACACCCTCTACACCAATTTATAATTTACTACAATCTTAATCTTTCGTTATAAACTCTTAAGCTCTCAATTTGTAGAAAAATGTCTGCCAGAATTCGTGGCCCTAAATATACTCAAGAAGAGCATTTGGCTATTTGTAAAGCCTATGTTTTTCATATTATAAAAATGTTCATGATCAAGTCACGTCACACACGTCTTTTTGACAGGAACATATTCACAATGTTTGTTTCAGAAACGGGGAACCCCGGAATCTGAGATATTCTTTGCTCGTTTTCAATCAATTAGTCATGCAGTCACACTTGCTCAGGTAAGGAAAATTGATCGAGAAAAATTGAAGGTGTAAATAAAGAGGAAGTGATCTAAATATCTCTAGATATATGGCAGGAAAATAACGGCAAACATTTTCTTAACGAAGCTTGTTTCAACATCCTTAAACGCGGTCCATCTCAGTCACATCTATACTGCACCCTAATTGCTCTCCCCCTCGTTATTATGGAATAAGATGTTGCTCTTATTCGATGTTGGCTAATTATTATCGCGAGAAATCCTACCGATTAGTATTTATGGAAGTGCGTGTCAAAGGTTTGTATCACTGTAAAATATAAATTTAAGAACCGACAAGAGCCTTAATTGAACTAAGATTTTTATTCATCAATAAAGATATCAAAAGTTATACAAAAAATTTGTGGATGGTTCACCGTGATAATCCTGGATTATCCAACAAAGAACTAGTGAGTATCTTAATACATTTGTCCTCATTTTGAACGATTCCATCATAGTTTAATTAAAATCATATTAACTAACTTGGTGTTTATTTGTTTTTCAGAAAACCATGGCTCAAGCCCAATTTGTTGACGAAAACGGGAGAGAGTTTAAGCATTTTGAATCATATGAACTCTATGAGATTTATGTGCCTGAATTTGATGTAGTTTGATGTTATTGTTATCATTATGAAATTGAGTTACTTTATATGGAGTCTAAATGTAATAAGTATCGCTTAATATAAACTGGAAGTCTAATTTAAGGTATAAATATTTTCATTAATTGATATTACTATCACTTCTTTTACAATATATAAACTTAAACAATAATAAGAACCTAATTAAATAATGACTTCAATAAAAATTTAGTACAATCTTTAGCCTCATGGTTATCTTCATTTGTCGTATCTTCCATTCAACACGCTCGTGAACTGTTTTTCCTTTGTTTTTGTAATTTTGGTTGTTCACTTTCAATATTGGAGGTTTTCTTTGCCTTTTAGCAGAACATTATTTTGGATTAACTTCTAAAAACTGCACTTCCTTTTACTATTTTCAATTTTTTTTAAAACTACCACATATCTTAGAACGACAGCTTCGATTTCGGCATCACAAAAAAGTGTAATAGCTTTTTGAGACATTTCACTTAAAAATTTTTAAACATTAGAAATAAAAATTTAAAGAGATATAATAGAAAAATTCAAGAGAATTGAATTTTGGTGTGAGTGGAATGTTTGAAAGTGGTGGTAATTCATAATGGTAAAAGCTAGCCATATTTTACTGTATCAAAGTAGTCGTTGGCGGCTTTACTACAACCGACAACGTCTTGACATCAGTCACTCGCGGTCTCACATGCACCGCGCGGACTTTAAAAAATCACCACCAGTCTTACATCATCGCCCGCTTCTTTTTAAGCCGCCAAACACTTTTACCGTAATGCAAAATCCACTTTGCCTATCCACCTGGCTGAATAAAAAAATTTGATTTGTTATGCTTCATAAGAACTGCCTTTAGAGCTCCAAAGTTTAAACAAGTATTCACGAGAAGATGGAAGTTTCAAGGGTGAGAATTTTACCATAAGAAGTTGATGCATTATTATTTTGTTTACAAATTGTGTATACTCTGACCAAAATTTCCGAATTATCCCAAAACTTGGTGATAAATATTATTAATCAGCTTTGTCATGTACAAAATTTATTTCATTACCTATCAACATGATGCACGAAATGTAATAGGTCATGGTTCCGAACAAAAGGTTAGCAACCTTAAGGATTCTAGGTTATGGATGTCTAGCGGATTCAACTGATGAGTACATTCATACGAGAAAAACATTTGAATATAAGTATTTGCCATCGTTTTATGAAATAATAATTAACTGTTTCGGTCCAAAATTTTACGAAAACGCAACCCAGAAAGATGTTAGAGAAATACTACTAGTGCAAAAAGAGGATAAAGGCTCTCCATGCATACTAGGTAGTCTTGATTACATGCATTGGGCGTGCAAAATTAATATGATGTTCGATAAATACTACCCAAAACCAATTGGTATTTTGGAAGTTTTTGCTACTTATGGTTGTTGGTTATGGAAAGTATATTTTGGTATCCGGGGTTTACAAATTAACATAATTATTTTGCACCTATCACCTCTATTTAAAAATCTAAATTATGGAATTTGCTCCGAAGTTAATTTCTCAATCAATAGGAATCGCTACACTCATAGGAATTATTTGTCAAATTGAATCCATCCAAAACAGATATGGCACGCCTTTTTTGGTCTTCGAGATATACAAAGTAACATACATATTTTGGAAAGATCGCCTCTGTTGAAAGAACTAAAGTATGGAATTCGCTCCGAAGTTAATTTCCCAATGAACGAGAATCATTACGCTCATAAAAATTATCTGGAAAATGGAATCTATCCAAAGTAGGTTGTTCAATGCGGTATTATAACATGAAACGAATTGATTTTGGGAAGTATATTGAACGTGCATTACAATTTTTGAAAAATATGTTCCCTATCGTCTGTGGACCATACCGTGGTTTTGATTTCCGTGAAATGCATGAAACGAAGCTCGCATGTACAATTTTGCATAACATGGTAATTCGGGGAACCCGGCGCAGTAGTGCTTAGACTACTTACCATGATTAAGATTTAAGGCTTAAATTTCAACCATCAAGAGGGCTACCCGCAAGGGACTATGCGTGCATGACTAATTACATTTACATTCACAACCAATTTTTTTACAGAAAGTTAAAAGAGGAGTTGAAAGCGTACCTTTGGGCTGAGTTTAGAAGATCCGACGAGCGTATGTGAAGTTCAACTGGAATTGTTTATCAATTTAAATGTTATTTCGTTATTAAGTTTTTTAGCATGCGACACAAATTTCAAGTAATTAATAAGTTATCGCTAAAATTTGAAACAAATAATTATGTGTTAGTTAAATTAATAAAATATTAAAGTAAACTAGTTTGAAACCCGTGCTACGCACCAGGACTGTTGGAATTTCTTACATCCACTGAGGCGGGGCATCGCCCCGCACCCGTACCAATAACAGTTTTAATATAGTTTTACTATCCAACAGATTGATAATTAACAATTAAAACTATTGTTGATGGTGGTTTTTAGTTCAGGGCTAAATTCGTAAAAGTCTATCTACCTGACCCGACATCAGATGTAGTAGACATTGATATGTCTATATTCCGCAGGGAATTTGGAGAATATATCAAAATCTGATGAGTGCCTATGTCTCTCTTCATACTATATTGAAACTCAAGCTCCTAGATGAATTGTCCACTAGTATAGAGACTAACGAGTGTATAAGCTCCTAGCTGCATTACTCACAGATGTCGGAGCCTGTTGAGTACTTTTCTTGTGCTTATGTTCCCCGGAAGAACCCTTAATATTGGTATGGCATGACAGATTTGTGTTCACTCGCAGCAGAGTAGCACGGACCTCCAAGTACCAAGGTTAAGACCCTTGCACAGAATACTCAGCCAGAAAGCAAATAATAAATAGAGCCGCGGAGTAGGAGAAACAACGAGGGAAGCGTGGCCATGCCATAGGCTAGCCGTCGCCACTTAGCCACGCCCCATGCTACCCAACCGCCCCTAATTCCTTGCCGACCAATCAGGTCGCATTAAGCCTGCCACGCACACCAAAAGGTTGGCCACGCCCGTGCTTGGCCGCCCCCTACTTTTATTGACCACTCAGGTTGCTCCAAACCTGCCACAACTTTAAAAGAGGTGGAAATTGTGTCAAGAAGTCGCCATACTAAGTTGGCTTCCCAAAAACTGCGCCAACATACTAACGGCATGCTAAACATGCCAGAACGGGCATGCCAGGCGCACATGCCAAACGGGCATGCCAAGTACACATGCCAAACGTACCATTTACCACGACAGCATGCCAAAACGTACCAACCCAATCTCTGTTCGTGACCAACATCACAACAGACTTCAATTTTGGCTAGCCTAACCGTAAGCGCGGCCATGCTCTAGTGGCGGTGGATGAAACCCTAACTTCTAATCGTGGCACAAAACTATGCCGCCTCGGGCCCACAACATGCCACAAGCCGTGCGGACTTAGGAAACCCTAAAAAAGGTGCCACGCCACAGCCACTCGTGGAAATATTTGCTCATGTGACCGCTTCTACATGGTGGCCTGCCTATGGCTCCTCTGGCATGACTCTAGCACCGTTTGTATAAAATGTCATGCCACAGCCACCTACCGCGTGCCGCATGCCATATGCGCTAATTAGGGTTTCGGCATGCCAAACCCTAATTTAGGCAAAGTTGCTACGCCAACCAAGCCAGATAATGTTCCACAGAGCATTGGGATTGATGTGGTCACTGAAACTGATGTTGCCACACCACATTGGAGTCTAACACCAATAAACCAAAATCTAGTGACCATGGCTACGCCAGGCGCTACTTACACCATCGTACCGTTGGCATGCAAAGGCTATGCCAGCCATTCCACCATGCCACTGGCATGCACGAACTATACCAACCATGCCGCAGTGCCACTGGCATGCGCTAAAGGCGCCACTATACCATTGGCATATGCCAATGGCGCCACTGCGCCATTATCAGGCGCCAACAGGATATGGCCATAATCAATGGCTACCCTTACTCATGAGATACAATCTCAGCCGTCCAAGTTCGCCACCGAACTGACAGGCTTGTGGCAAGTTTTAGGCGACCAGCCGAGATAAGCCTAATAGCACCACATGTTATTTTCCTGCAGCAAGTCTCTTGACCTTGACTTACCACACGTAGCAAACTTCTACATGTTTTCCACGAAAATACTCGAGACATCAAACATGTCACAAAACTGGGGGATACTCATCGGGTTATTGGTCTGGCGGTTTACAGCGTGCGGCGTGCAATACGCCCGTTATAAGAATGTGTCAGGAAACAGAACATTTAATGGTGGCAAGAAGTAACGGGTGTAAACGGATCCACTTCCTTCATCGTGGAAGAATGGTTTCCAACGGTTATACGTTACTCCACTATTCCATCACTCAATCGTTCCCACTTCCTACGAGACCAAGGTACGTTTTATTATGACTTGTATAAATAGGTTTCACCTATTTCCACCAAACGACAAGTTTTGGTCAGAAACAACACAGTATCCAGAAATCACCAAAGAACTGATAGCTTTTCATTCGGCAAGCCAGTTCCACTTTTTGATACAAGTCATAAAACAGCCACACCTTCAGAATTAACCATTCTGGTCTCAACACCTTATTCGCTTCCCTCCCTAAGACCAACCCTTCTCCTTCACTTTGTGACCGAAGCAAGCCTGGAACGGCCATTTCTTGGTTTAGGCCAGGATTGTACAGATTGATCTCTCGAATCAAAAATACTCCCGTGCAGTGCATTGTTTAGGGTTTAGGCTTGTTTCTCATCCACACACCCAAAATTACCAAAACCAGCAGAAACAGTTTCCACACACAAACAACTATGTAATTGAAATTTCTAATAATCAAATGTATAATACTATCATAATCGAAAGATCTCACATGGTTTTGAAAACTAATTTCAAGTAATCTAATAAAATAATAATCAACTCTACAAATAAATTAAAATAAATAAATCTAAGTATCCCGAAAGTAAAATAGTTTAAACTATAAACACTCAAGTATATTAGACTCTTTTAGTATTCAACCAGTGTTATGCACTTGGTACCATGGAAATTGATCCCAATTTAGTGAGGCTGCACTCGTCTCAAAAGAGGTCCCCATTAACATCTTCTTCTGTGGTGTATAATGAAAATGATCGAAGCCTAAAACACATCTTTTGAATATCGATTTCCTATGCTTTTCTTAACTATTTCTCTTGTATTTTTTGTATATTACGCTTTGTTTTCATTTTATATGCATTTTGGAGTCAATGGAGTAAAAGAAGAAGAAACATGTGCAAAAGGAGCAACACTGTCATTTCATAGGCAAGTGTTATTTGGAGCCCAGTCGAGGATAAGGGGTAAACTGCTGACAGAATTGCTAAAGACAGGCTGCAGTTCGTTAAGGGACACTTACTCCTTTATAACTAAAAGCTAGGTCGATGTTTTCTCCCTAATTCAGCTCATGTCCCAGTTTCTTATACAGAGTGCTAGTTCTATGCACATGGCTCTGTCTTTCTGCACCAACTCCTCACCATCTGCTAACCAAGCTCAGAGACTGAGATTGAGAAGATTATACGAGTTTGGCACAGGCACAAAAGAAATGGGTACGTAATGTAAGGATTTGGGTTTGAGTTTTCAGACGAGAAAGCAGGAGAGAAGAAACGGAGTCTTGCTGCCATCGATTTACAGTGAACAAATGAAAGAGATTTGACAGGTTTATTGAGTCCGTGAACTATAATCAGAAGATGGGTTTGCATCGGATTGGAATTTGGTTTATTTATTATGCCAAGAAAGTCGGTGAAGAAGACAACCTATTGCCTTTGATTTATGATGAATGATGTGATTGAATGTGTGTTTCTGAGTTCAATGATTTGAACTGATGGGCCGTGTATGAGAATGAATGCATTACAGGGAAGGAGATATTGAGAGCTTAAGAATCTACAGCAAGCTGAAGACTGCATCATCAGCATAACACACAATAAGTGCTTGATAAAATGCCTGATTGATGTTGCAGTGCAAGAGGAAATGATGAACTGGAATTGCTTGAATTTAGAGGGATGGGTATTAACTGGTGATGCAGATGGAAGTTCTCAGCTGGATGTGAAAGTGCGAAGGAGTAAAAGCATGGTAGTGGTGAACTGAGTTCGATGGTTGCATTTGGTTGAGCTGTGTTGATTGGTCGAGCTGATTGGTGGAGGAAGGTCAGGGAACATCAGCTGGAGGTGTGGCCAGATTTGGCAATGAAGTCTAATATTGGGCGAGATTTTGTGGATGTTGCTGCTCGTGATGGAATTGATGGCTAGTCAGAGAAGTGGCGATATGAATTGGTAAGGAGCTCAGGTCTGGTGTGTTAATTAAATGGTTCGGAGAACTTATAGATGAATGAGTTGAATTGTGGCAAGGAAAGGCAAAATATAGTTGTTCTGGAGCTGAAGTAGAGAGACTGGTGATGAAACTGAAGCTGCAGGTGCAGCTTAAAATGGTGTTGTTGTGAGTATGGAGATGGATATGATATTGCAGCTGAAGTACAAAGTGGAAGGCTGAAGTAAAGTGGTTCAAGTTGGTAGCAAAGATGGATCTGAAATGACTCAGGTGGAAGACTAGAGTATGAGGGGTCTGTCATTGGCTCATTGCAGCTGAGATATAAAACAAGTGAAGATGTTGCTGCTGTCGCTAGAAGCTGGGGATCTATTGCTGCTCGTATAAGATGCTGAGATGATGAGCTGGAGAAGACATGGGATTGGAGTTGAGTTACCGCGACAGCTTGGTGGTGAAGCAGTGGCGATATTGAACTCATGGAGGAGATGCCTGGACTACAAGAATGAGATGGTTTTGCTGGTGGCCAGGATTACAGGTTGTGGTTATGAAATTGCAGCTGGAGGTAATCCTGTTCTGGAATTGAATGTGTGGATTAATGGTCTGAGGCAGAGATGCAACTGGTGTTGGCTTGGGTCTGTGAAGCACAATGGGTGTGCTGGTGACTGAGAAGATGAAGTTGAGCTCGAGATAACAGGGTATCGTGGTGATAGTTAGAAAATGGAATGAGCTGAGCTTGATGGAGGTCAATACAATGGTGACTGGCAGTTGAATGGGTTTTGAGGTAAACAGTAAGTTAAGATGTTGATCGAGTGTTGCTGCCATTGAGCCGAAGGGAGTGAGTTTGGAGTTGTGGTTATCGAACAGATGGTGTTGTTGTCAGTGGAGCACGAGATAGAGATGGTTGTTTCCGTTGGTTGGATGGTGATGATTCTGTGGCTGTCGAGGATGAGAAAATCTTTGGGTTGCTGGAGTTAACAGATTCGAGTTTATGAGGATGGTTTTGTTGTTCATGGACTGGTGCAGCTCGAGCTTTGCTGCCATTGTAAATAGAGATCGAGTATTGGCAGTGATATGAAGGCAGTTGGATGACGAGTTCGAGTTGGATTGGCGGACAGAGGTCGGCATCAAAGATGGTTGACGGTGAATGGTTGAGATGAGTAATGATAATGCTTACACTGTCGGTTCCACATGATTGACAGTTAAGCTACCAAGTGGGATAGAACAATGCAAGCCCAATAGTCTATCCATCCAATAATTTACACGACCAGAATAAGGGTGCGGCTATTCCAGAAGTTTCGACAGAGTTTGGCAAGCTACTTTGCACGGGGTGTGAGGAACGAACACAATTCTTAAGGAGGTGCACTTTCCTATTTTTACTAGGTTTCCTAGTTTTCTCCAAGAAGAGGTTACAAAACTCTATATATAGGGAAGCTTAGATAGAATTTGGGAGATCTTTTGCCTCTACTTTTGTTCTAGGGTTTAGAAAAGATGGAAACCCTGATTTTTCTTCTTGTTATGAACTCCATGAACATGAGCTAGAGTTTTCTATTGGTTATGGATAAATTTGATTTCACATAACATGAATCCTTGTTTGATATATTAGTTTTGTCTCAGTATTATCGTTTATGATTCACCATCAATATTGTTACATGATTTGAATGCTTGTTTAGTCGAGTCGCGAATCGATTGAGTTTGCTTTCATCTTTATTGCTAGATTAGGGTTATTATACGCAAAAGTGATAATTCCTGATTACAAGTAGCATAAATATGATTATAGTTTGTAGTGATATATTCTTATGATCTTATGTGAACCATAACCTTTGTTAAATCGGATTAGTGCTTTTACACATTCGATTGCTTTGATTGGCCTGATTTCATAGAACTTAACGCATCTAGGGAATTAAACTTGATTAGTGCTTTTACACGTTAGGTTGTTCTCTTAGATAGGATTCATATTCGCATCTTTTAATGTGTTTGTTGATGACAAGAGGAGATTTGCGGGATATACTTGCGATCAAGGTATTCTAGGGCCTTTGATAAAATAGAGATTAAAATATCAATTCTAGTTATTAAGGTAAGAATATGTTTGTGAATGAAAACGAAATCCTTAACCAATGCTTTCACATCTTTGAATTTATTTGTTTACTGTTCTTCATTTGCTTTTATTTTATTTTAGTATATAAAAATTAGAAAACCCCCCTTGTTATTTATAGGAAACCGAAACAACTTGACAACCTTAGTCCTCTCTGTGGGAACGATCCTTTCTTGCCCTTGCTATATTTTATATTTTGAGTAGTGAGAAAGATTAATTTATTTTTGACGCATATGACAGCGTTCAAATTTTGGCGCCGCTGCCGGGGAGGCAGCGGTTGTCACTTGTTTTTGGTTTCTTATTTTTTTTTGTTTTTAGATTTTGTTTTATTTTTCTTATTTTCTAGTTTTTGACATAGTTTTGAGAACTCTTGTTTCAGGTACCAATTTCTATGGAAGGAGCATATTGGAACAATCAATACGGCTTTCAACCTCAACAATATGACAACTATCACCTTTACGGGGAGTACAATCAAAATCAATCCTTTGGTTATGGTCAATACTCTACGTACCCTTTTAGTTATTCTCATACATTCCAACCTTCTTACGGTGGGTATGTAAGTGAGCAACTACAAAGAGGGGATGGTATTTGTGCTCCTATTAATATTTCCTCTAGTTTGGTAGATGAAATGCAACAATTTATGGACAACATGGAGTCAGTTCGTAGACAACCAAGCATGGAACCAGTTTCATCGACCGAATGTGCTCATAGTATGTTTAGCCCAATTTCTGATCGTAGTTATGATCATTCACCCATTCAAAGGGAAGATAATTGGCCTAACAATACTGAAGTAAGTAATTCTACTTTTGCCTTGTCTAATGAGCTTTACAAACAAATGGAACACTATATCCAGAATTTGGATGGATCACTCCAAGAGCTTCAAAAAGGTGTTTTCGACGTAAGAAAGGGCATTGATGAATACATAGAGGAAATGAATAATTATGTTGAAAAAGGCGAACCTTTGGGGACTTTCGTTGATAATTGTGTAGTTAACTCAACTCTTGATCGTAATAATGATCATTCACCAATTCAAAAGGATGAGTTCGAGATTAGCAACACTAAATTCAGCGAGGACCAATCTTATGTTGACTATGATAGTGACGGTGATTATGATACATTGCTTGAACCAACTCATGATGTCATCTCCAAAGGGTGTACAATGGAGTCTTTTTGCGACCAAGATGAAGATGAAGAGGAATATGTTAACACTTGTGTAGATTACTCAAGCATTGATCTTAATAATGATCAAGAGCCTATTCAAAGGGTGGAGCTTGAGGATGATGCATTTTCGAGTGTTTTAAAAAAGTTCCTTATAGCGAGATTTGGATCCGCAAAAGAGTGTGTGCCTTACAACAAAGAGGAGTGTGTTGAGAATGAAACCGATATGACCAATATTGTGGAAGACCCAATTGAGCTTGCAAATGATTGTAATGATGTTTATGTCGAGACTTTGGTTAAGGCAGAAACAGACGAAGAATGGTTGCAAGGTTTGATAGAGGACCATGATACACAAGAGGTGAGTAATTCACTTGAGTTTTTCAAGGATGAAGAGGATTCCGTGATACAAGAGATTGTGCAAGGTTTGTCTGACCCTTTGCCTATTGTTTCTTCTCCTTTACCTCTTATTGGTTTGAATATATGTGCTTCGAGAATATTGTTGAATGACTTTGTTTCGCGATATCCTCCATTAGAGATACTTGATTCTCATACTATGCAGGTTTTGGAACAAGAAACCGTGGAAGTACCCGACTTCTATATTCTTTATACACTTCCAAGTGTGGACAAGAATAAGTGTGGGGGAAGCTTTTATCGGTTAATAGCTTCATTTCCGTTTTATATTACTAATATTTGTGTGAAGCTAGTGTTTGCAAAACAAGTTCTATGGAAGGATCCTCAACTTTTCAGGTTATTAGTGTATGGGGAATCGATCTTGCAAGTCGGGCTGACGACTTTAAACCAAGCGCTGCATGGGAGGCAACCCATACGATGAGTATTTCTTGTCTTGTTTTTATTTTTTTGTCTTGTATTTATTTTTTCCGATTTCTTGTCGCATATCATGTAGTATTTCCCACCTTGACTTTCTTTGGACGATTCAATTTACATTGAGGACAATGTAAAGTTTAAGTATGGGGGAGTGGTTAAGCATTTGCATTGTAAATTTTTCATAAAATTTTCAACTTTTGTGTAAAATAGTGAATAAAAAACTCCAACTTGTAGTTAGTTTAGAGTCACATAGTATACATGTCGCTAGGATTACATCGAGATTCTCATAAGAGTGAGTGAACTTAGAGATGACAGAGAACATGATCGGGTTTCTTACTTGTATGAGAGTTAAAGTTGGATTTATCCATGCCAAGAATGGAATAAGTGGCAAATAAGGTGCAAAGAACATGGAGCGAATTCGGTATTAGAGTAGTGGTCCCCTATAGTGGAGACTACCCATGTTACATCATGAGAGGCACCGACCTTCAATTCTTTGTACCTGTCTAAATATGTGCTTTTAGAGTGTGTGTCACCGTACGTAAACTCATGGTAGAATGGTGAGCTACCCAACCTCCCACCAATAGAAGCACTTTGATCTCTTGAGTGTTATTTTATCAATCATGATGGTGACATCGAATTGCTAACTTACATACCACTTGTAATCTTGTTCGCAGTTAGCACCAACAGGTCCATAGAAACACCATCATCATCAACAAGAGGAGCATCACAAATTCGAAGGAAAGTTGAAGACGTTCAAGTTTTACAAGCAACAATACAAAAAATGAGCAGATTTCAGATTCAAGTAAAGCAACAAGATAAGGAGCAGAATTTTTACAAGTTGAAGACTATCGTACAAGAGTGAAGATTATCAAGATGAGAGTTCGAGAAGTTTATAATATCAAGACATACAAGTTGTGAAGAATTGAGCGGTAAAGTACTTACACCATGGCCTTTGTACTTGCATTTTTATTTATATTTGTTTATTTGTATTTCATTTTCTCTTGTCTCAAAAAAAAAAAGAAAAAAATATATATATATATGAAGAAAAAAAAAGAGACAAGAGAAAATTTCTTTAGGTTCATTGTTTTGTTTCGTTTTGTTTTTATTTTGTATTTTGTTTTATTTTTCTTGTCTCATATTAATATTAAAAAAAAAATGTAAAAAATAAAAAAAATAATAAAAAAATAAAAATAAAAATAAAAAAAATTCATTGTATCATATTTTGAGTTTGTATAGTTTGTTTTTAGTTTTGTTCTTTCAGTAAAGCCAATGGAAAGAAGGAATATCTATAATGAAGTTTCAAGCAATAAGGATTTAGAGGAAAAGAGTTACATTGTCAAGATTCTACGAAGTTCAAGAGTTATCATCAAGAGTTGAAGACCGAAGACGAAGATGAAGACACCGATTGAAGACCGAAGACGTATCTATGGATGCTGTGAGAGTGGTGCTAGCTGCACGCCGAACAGATAACGAGGTAAGTAAGCATATTCCCACCTTCGTTAAGTGGTTGATTTCCTTTCTTAGAGATCGTCCGAAAAATGGGTTTTCAAAAATGATAAAAGATGTGGGTTTTCAAAACAATTCGGAGGGTTTTTGCCTTCCTACCATTCAAGGTGTCACAGGATTCTCTCTTCAATCCTACCTGGACACATGTGTGACCCATAAAAAGCTGTTTATTATTGAGAGTAACTTCATAAAACCCTTTCTTATGAGGCAGAGTCGAGACTTTTGATCACTCCGAACCCGAATTTCTTTCGAGAAGGGATGGTTATTTCTCTCTCAACTTTGAAGGATGAAATTGTGTTCATTTATGTGTCTAAATTCTTATGACTAGTGTGCAGAATCTCTATGTCTTCTTAGCGCGTTGGATACTATCATTTCGGAGAACTAGTAAGTTGGAAAAGTAGGTTTTGTGGGTATATCTCTAGTAAACCCTCACGAGACTAAAAATCGTCCACTAGGGACACCTAGGGGTTCAAAGGCTTGTTATACGTGCTAAGTGTGACCGTAGCCTCGACGACACAGAGTTGTATGTATGTTTTAGAATTTATTTTGTTTGATTTGCTCGAGGACTAGCAAAGATTAAGTGTGGGGGAATTTGATCGAAACCTAAAACACATCTTTTGAATATCGATTTCCTATGCTTTTCTTAACTATTTCTCTTGTATTTTTTGTATATTACGCTTTGTTTTCATTTTATAGGCATTTTGGAGTCAATGGAGTAAAATAAGAAGAAACATGTGCAAAAGGAGCAACACTGTCATTTCATAGGCAAGTGTTATTTGGAGCCCAGTCGAGGATAAGGGGTAACCTGCTGACAGAATTGATAAAGACAGGCTGCAGTTCGTTAAGGGACACTTACTCATTTATAACTAAAAGCTAGGTCGATGTTTTCTCCCTAATTCAGTTCATGTCCCAGTTTCTTATACATAGTGCTAGTTCTATGCACATGGCTCTGTCTTTCTGTACCAACTCCTCACTATCTGCTAACCAAGCTCAGAGACTGAGATTGAGAAGATTATACGAGTTTGGCACATGCACAGAAGAAATGGGTACGTAATGTAAGGATTTGGGGTTGAGTTTTCAGACGAGAAAGCAGGAGAGAAGAAACGGAGTCTTGCTGCCATCGATTTGCAGTGAACAAATGAAAGAGATTTGACAGGTTTATTGAGTCCGTGAACTATAATCAGAAGATGGGTTTGCATCGGATTGGAATTTGGTTGATTTATTATGCCAAGAAGTCGGTGAAGAAGACAACCTATTGCCTTTGATTTATGATGAATGATGTGATTGAATGTGTGTTTCTGAGTTCAATGATTTGAACTGATGGGCCGTGTATGAGAATGAATGCATTACAGGGGAAGGAGATATTGAGAGCTTAAGAATCTACAGCAAGCTGAAGACTGCATCATCACCAGAACACACAATTAGTGCTTGATAAAATGCCTGATTGATGTTGCAGTGCAAGAGGAAATGATGAACTGGAATTGCTTGAATTTAGAGGTCTGGCTATTAACTGGTGATGCAGATGGAAGTTCTCAGCTGGATGTGAAAGTGCGAAGGAGTAAAAGCATGGCAGTGGTGAACTGAGTTCGATGGTTGCATTTGGTTGAGCTGTGTTGATTGGTTGAGCTGATTGGTGGAGGAAGGTCAGGGAACATCAGCTGGAGTTGTGGCCAGATTTGGCAATGAAGTCTAATATTGGGCGAGATTTGGCGGATGCTGCTGCTCGTGATGGAATTGATGGCTAGTCAGAGAAGTGGTGATATGAATTGGTAAGGAGCTCAGGTCTGGTGTGTTGATTAAATGGTTCAGAGAACTGATGGATGAATGAGTTGAATTGTGACAAGGAAAGGCAAAATATAGTTGTTCTGGAGCTGAAGTAGAGAGACTGGTGATGAAACTGAAGCTGCAGGTGCAGCTTAAGATGGTGTTGTTGTGAGTATGGAGATGGATATGATATTGCAGCTGAAGTAAAAAGTGCAAGGCTGAAGTACAGTGGTTGCAGTTCAAGTTGGTAGCAAAGATGGATCTGAAATGACTCAGGTGGAAGACTGGAGTATGAGGGGTCTGTCATTGGCTCATTGCAGCTGAAATATAAAACAAGTGAAGATTTTGCTGCTGTCGCTAGAAGATGGGGATATGTTGCTGCTCGTATAAGATGCTGATATGATGAGCTGGAGAAGACATGGGATTGCAGTTGAGTTGCCGCGACAGCTTGGTGGTGAAGCAGTGGCGATATTGAACTCATAGAGGAGATGCTTGGACTACAAGAATGAGATGGTTTTGCTGGTGGCCAGGATTACAGGCTGTGGTTATGAAATTGCAGCTGGAGATAATGCTGTTCTGGAATTGAATGTGTGGATTAATGGTCTGAGGCAGAGATGCAACTGGTGTTGGCTTGGGTCTGTGAAGCACAATGGGTGTGCTGGTGACTGAGAAGATGAAGCTGAGCTCGAGATAACAGGGTATCATGGTGATAGTTAGAAGATGGAATGAGCTAAGCTTGATGGAGGTCGATGCAATGGTGACTGGCAGTTGAATGGGTTTTGAGGTAAACAGTAAGTTAAGATGTTGATCGAGTCTTGCTTCCGTTGAGCCGAAGGGAACGAGTTTGGAGCTGTGGTTATCGAACAGATGGTGTTGTTGTCAGTGGAGCACGAGATAGAGATGGTTGTTTCCGCTGGTTGGATGGTGATGATTCTGTGGTTGTCGAGGAGGAGAAAATCTTTGGGTTGCTGGAGTTAACAGATTCGGGTTTATGAGGATGGTGTTGTTGTTCATGGACTGGTGCAGCTCGAGCTTTGCTGCCATTGTAAATAGAGATCGAGTATTGGCAGTGATATGAAGGCAGTTGGATGACGAGTTCGAGTTGGATTGGCGGACAGAGGTCGGCAGCAAAGATGGTTGACGGTGAATGGCTTAGATGAGTAATGATAATGCTTACACTGTCGGTTCCACATGATTGACAGTTAAGCTACCAAGTGGGCTAGAACAATGCAAGCCCAATAGTCTATCCATCCAATAATTTACACGACCAGAATAAGGGTGCGGCTATTCCAGAAGTTTCGACAGAGTTTGGCAAGCTACTTTGCACGGGGTGTGAGGCACGAACACAATTCTTAAGGAGGTGCACTTTCCTATTTTTACTAGGTTTCCTAGTTTTCTTCAAGAAGAGGTTACAAAACTCTATATATAGGGAAGCTTAGATAGAATTTGGGAGATTTCTTGCCTCTACTTTTGTTCTAGGGTTTAGAAAAGATGGAAACCCTGATTTTTCTTCTTGTTATGAACTCCATGAACATGAGCTAGAGTTTTCTATTGGTTATGGATAAAGTTGATTTCACATAACATGAATCCTTGTTTGATATATTAGTTTTGTCTCAGTATTATCGTTTATGATTCACCATCAATATTGTTACATGATTTGAATGCTTGTTTAGTCGAGTCGCGAATCGATTGAGTTTGCTTTCATCTTTATTGCTAGATTAGGGTTATTATACACAAAAGTGATAATTCTTGATTGCAAGTATCATAAATATGATTATAGTTTGTAATGATATATTCTTATGATCTTATGTGAACCATAACCTTTGTTAAATCGGATTAGTGCTTTTACACATTCGATTGCTTTGATTGGCCTGATTTCATAGAACTTAACGCATCTAGGGAATTAAACTTGATTAGTGCTTTTACACGTTAGGTTGTTCTCTTAGATAGGATTCATATTCGCATCTTTTAATGTGTTTGTTGATGACAAGAGGAGATTTGCGGGATATACTTGCGATCAAGGTATTCTAGGGCCTTTGATAAAATAGAGATTAAAATATCAATTCTAGTTATTAAGGTAAGAATATGTTTGTGAATGAAAACGAAATCCTTAACCAATGCTTTCACATCTTTGAATTTATTTGTTTACTTTTCTTCATTTTCTTTTATTTTATTTTAGTATATAAAAATTAGAAAACCCCCCTTGTTATTTATAGGAAACCGAAACAACTTGACAACCTTAGTCCTCTCTGTGGGAACGATCCTTTCTTTCCCTTGCTATATTTTATATTTTGAGTAGTGAGAAAGAGTAATTTATTTTTGACGCATACAACAACGATCAGAATACGCCAATTAAAATTTAATAGATTAACGGTTGGGACTAAATTCACCAATTACACATGGTTTAAAGTGTTGGAGATTAAGAAATCCTTTTAAATAAAATACTTTAAAAAAAATTATTCCAACCTTTGAAATGAGTACATAGTTCATGATATTTCCAAGATCAATACTATTGGTAGTTATATGAAAAATCACACTCGCTATCTGATATTAGAGACACTAAAAAAAAACATGACAATATAAGATGGATTGGCAACTCTAAATAGTGCAAAGCACATGAAGTGCTTCCCGTCAAAGAAGATGTAATCAAGGAAATGCATTGATATATCTTTCTTCGGAAATCATATATGTACGTTAAGAATCAAGCGGTCAACTCAACTGCTCTTCCATTCTCCAACTTCTTGTACTTAAATAAAAATTACACTCACTATATAGGTCCTGATATCTGATAGAGACACTAAAGAAACACGACATTAATATTAAATATATTTCCAACTATAAATAGTACAAAACATATGAAGTGCTTCCCGTCAAATAAGATGTAATATAGGAAATGTGCTTACATATCTTCCTCAGAAATCATATAGCTGCGTTAAGAATCCAGCGAACAATTTAACTGCTCATCCAGGCACGAACTTCTTGTAGTTAAATAAAAAAATCACGCTCGCTATATAGTTGTATTGATATCTTATATTAGAGATACTTAAAAAAACACGATATTATATAAAATAGATTGTTGACTCTATATAGTACAAAACATGTGAAGTGTTCCCGTCAAAGAAGATGTAATTATAAGAACTGTACTGATATATCTTTCTTCAGAAATCATATGTCATAAATCAAGCGATCAATTTAATTGCTCTATCAGGTACTAACTTCTTGTAGCTAAATGAACAGTTACACTCACTATATAGTTGTATTGATATCTGGTATTTCTGAGAAAGTGCAACGCATCTGAAGTGTTTCCCTTTAAAGGAGATGTAATCTAGGAAATTCACATATATACTTTTTCAGAAATCAAACATGTTTTCTAACTGCCAATGCGATGCATTTCTTGAGTTCATCTCTTCAAGAGACGCCCTACACTAATGTGAGTAATGTAGTGAAATAGATAAAAGGAAAAAAAAAAACGCAAAAGTAAAGAATGATCACGTGAATGAATTATAAAATGGTTGTGTAATTTTTTCACATGTAACTCTAAGTCTATACTTGCCAAGTTTTTTCATTTTGGTTATGTAAGGTCTTACAACTGAAAAGGCGAGGGTACCCAAATATACCTCAAGCTAAAACTTTTCTTACCTATAAGTTCTTTCTCCGAAAGTGATTGTCTATGGAATGAGTCGAGACAATACAACTAATCGGTTCACACTTCGTGTGATCGTCTATGGATACGAGATCGAGACTATACAACAACGAAGTATGTTTACTTGATACAAAGGTCCGGACTTAACCAAACATAATAGGATTGCTTATCAAGTAAATAGGAATTAACGTTTGTGTGATTTACTTTAATTATAGTAAAACAATTATAATGGGGAAAATAAAAGTAAATGACACAGCAAGATTTTGTTAACGAGGAAACCGCAAATGCAGAAAAAACCCGGGACCTTGTCCAGAATTTAATACTCTCAGGATTAAGCCGCTACACAAACTTACACCTAACTTCGTATAGTTGAGACCAAGTAACTAACCCTATAGTTCACTTAGTTTCGTCTGTATTCCCACGCCTCCGACTTGTAAATAAGTCACGTACTTGGAACAATTCCTTTGGTTCGTATTCCAAACAGTAAAGGAACAACAAATCTGTTTGGTATCAACTCTATTCAACCAAGTGATATGAGTCGGACAAAGGCTCTTCTGTTTATCTTAACATAAACTCCTTCGTCGGCTCCTTAGATCTATCTTATGTTCAATCACCCAAAGGTAATCGTTCAAAATCAATACCTTTAATCACAAGGAAACGTATTGATGCCGATGTACTCAATTAATCAATCCAATTTACCACAAGGATAAACCGATTATTAATTGGATCCTCTTTTACCGAAACAAGTATTGTGCACACCAAAGATTATAAAACCCAAGTCAGATCTTCAATATCTTCTTTGTCTTCAAATCTTCTTAAATCTTCAATAAAAACATGCACACAATCACTTGAATCTCTTGTGATCAATCACACACAGAACGGAGTCTATTAACAATGGATTATCACAAGATCGTCTTTAGAACTAACAACAGTCTAAAGATCCTCGTCGAAACTCGAACTAGTTTGAGTGAATCTTATATCGAAGAGAAGATTCTCAAGAATAAACAAACTAGGTGCAATCAGATTTCAACCACCGTTAGTCAATCAAATCAATCGAAAACAAAGATAAACCGCAATTATCTAGTTTCCCACCAACGGGTCGCGCTAGAGCTTCTCAATCCCAAAGAAGACTTTAAATTGAGCAGCCGTAAGAGATTTCGCCTAATTAGGTTACTCTCCTCTCCGAATAGGCGGCTACACCAAGAATAACAACAAAAGAGTAAATGTTGTTACGAAGGATTAGTTTGCTAGAAAGGAAAACTTCGTGTATTTATAGACAATGAAGTTTGGACACCAAAGAATTTCCAAAACCGAAAATATTCTCAAGATATTCATTTAAGCACAAATTCAATTTCCATAATTCCTGGAAATGCTCTGTCCAAAAATAACGATCGAAATCTCTCGGAAAATATAATTAGTAAATGCACATTACTAATTCTGTAATTTCCCTACAAAATGAAATTAATAACCTTAATTAAAAGATTCTTAACTTACTTATGTTTCGATTCGGGATTCTCTTCCCTTAGCCGTTAAGGAATATCTTTGAACAATTATAGAAATAAACATTCACAAGACGTGTTCAAAGTATGTCGACATCTTAACTTTGTAAGTTCTCTTTCACACTTACAACCTTGAAACCGATTTGCCACACTTCCAAACAAGTTTAGAATTGGTTCATCTGACTTTCAAGAATTATGTGATTGATCAAACCAACATTCAATCACAATCATGGGTTTATGGTTAGTTTTGGTTCTACCTCCATGTGAGTACTGTGCATAGTCACACTAGCTTCCCAAAAATTCGGTTGACTAGGTACTAGGATCAGTTCCCCACATATATATGGTATCTAACTTATATGTGTTGCACATATCCATAGGATCGGTTCCCCTTTCTGCTATAAACCGTGTTGCACCCCATACAAGGATCGGTTTCCTTTGATGTACTGCACCCCTTACTAGGATCGGTTCCCTTTCCCTTACAAGGATCAGTTCCATTTCCCTTACAAGGATCAATTCCCTTTCCCTTACAAGGTCAGACATACAAAATCCGATCATACCACAGGTGATTACTTAAGATCAGTTTTACTAATAAAAGTTATACCAATACATAAGTAAGGCCTCTGTGAACAGTTCTCCCAAGAACACAACAAGTTGTGAGCGGTTATACTCTATCACACATATTGATTGTTCAAAGTTTTTCGACATCTTAACTTTGTAAGTTCTCTTTCACACTTACAACCTTGAAATCGATTTGCCACACTTCCAAACAAGTTTAGAATTGGTTCATCTTACTTTCAAGAACTATATGATTGATCAAACCAACATTCAATCACAATCGTGGGTTTACGGTTCTACCAAAGCAAGTTTCGGTTCTACCTCCATGTGAGTACTGTGCATAGTCACACTAGCTTCCCAAAAATTCGGTTGACTAGGTACTAGGATCGGTTCCCCACATATATATGGTATCTAACTTATATGTGTTGCACATGTCCATAGGGTCGGTTTCCCTTTCTGCTATAAACCTTGATGCACCCCATGCAAGGATCGGTTCCCTTTGATGTACTGCACCCCTTACTAGAATCGGTTCCTTTACCTTACTAGGATCGGTTCCCTTTCCCTTATAGAGTCATACATACAAAATCCGATCATACCACAGGTGATTACTTAAGATCGGTTTTACTAATAAAATTTATACCAATACATAAGTCAGGCCTTTGTGCACAGTTCTACCAAGAACACAACAAGTTGTGAGCGGTTATACTCTATCACACATTGGTTGTTCATAAGATATGCAATGAATAACAAAACCAATAACACCTGGCAATTTCCTTTTCGGTTCACAAACAAGTTTATGAACTTACTTCCTTAGAACACATGTAAACATTGTTCCCTAGGATGAAATCCTCACCTCATACCCATACATAATCACAATAGCATTCAAATGATTATGGCGATGTCATCTACAAAGTTTAATGATTAAGCAATAAACCTCGTATTGTATTCCTTAATACTATGTCTATCTAGAGTTCAAATATGCTTCACAATTATGTTTTCAATATGCACGACTTGAAAGATACGTTAGGGAATGAAACAGTTCAAGTCAAATATCACTAACCTCAAGTGGAAGGATGATTGTTGTCGTTGTAGCTCCTTGCTTCTTCACATCTTCAAGTCTTAGCAATACTTGTAATGTCTCATATCCTAATACTTTCAAGCTAACCTATACGAAGTTTAACTCTAGTACATAATCAATCAACTCTTAACATGAGTTTTGATTCACTAAAATATGACAACCAAACTTGACATACCAACGTTTGGTGGGTTCAACCGAGCCATGCTCTAACAATCTCCCCCTTTGTCAATTTTAGTGACAAAACTCTTACATCATATAGATAAAAAAATTACAATAATTCATTACAATCCGCTTGATTCTCGATTCAACAGCACAGTGAAACTGCTTACATTCAATCCTTGAAAATGTCGCTGTTGACATTATAATAACAAAGCTATTACTCCCCCTAAGAAGATAGGTAGATATTCAATCCACACATATTTGTTATACCAATCATATGACATGTTACTCCCCCTTAGTCTGTGCTTTCACTCTTTCGTTAGATAAAAACATTCAAGTACCAATGTTCTTTTCCCTAGCGATGCCAATCAATATAAATATCAATGCCAGCATCACCTCTTTATTCCATATATTTCTCCCCCTTTTGTCACAAAAATGACAAAGAAACGAAAAAATAAAGGACAACACGAAAAGAATCTTACAAATCTCAGAATAGACTTGCAAACCTGTAGAGTTAGGCACGAGGGTTCCACACATCATGTTCTGATAACCAATATCAAAACCGAAACTACAAGCAGTCTTATTTTGATATGTTACCAAGGAAACAATTGCCCGAAACAATTTTTCCAATTTAGTTTAGCAAACCAAAAACAACTAAGCATATTAGTCCCTTTGCTAAACCGATTGTTCAAAAATAACCGCTTAATTCGATAAGACCAAAATAAAGATAAACTCCATTTTTCTCATCAGGTTCTAATTATCCATAAACTTAGACCTTTCAATTTTAAACAAGACAAGTACTAGGTTAGTTAACTATCATTTCTTGTTTAGGCATTCGATTAGACTTGAATAACCTAAACCTCACTTCGATAAGTCTAACTAAGATCAGATTTAACTTAGTTTATCTTATCCGGAATTGAATCGGACTAAACAACTCATCCCGTACACATATTATTTCTTTAAGCCATAACTAATTCATACAAACCAAAATAAATCAACTTGCATAATTATCCACCTCAACCGGAAGCAATTGAATCAACATAGACATTATAAGCACCGCAATTACACCGTAATTTTGTAAGCCTAAACGATTGATACCATACAAAAGCAAGATAACAATAGTTTTTCTTAACCGGAACCAATTAAATCACACACACACATCAATTGTACCGAAATTTTGTAAGCCTAAACAATTGATACCACACAATAAAGCAAGATAACAATAGTTTTTCTTAACCGGAACCAATTAAAACACACATCCACACACACACATCATGGAATAAATATCAATTGAACCGAAATTTTGTTAAGCAAAAGCAACAAATATATATAATATAAACTCAGGATTTTCTTAAACAGGAAAACAATTAACTAACAAGATTGTTACCTCAAATTTCGCATCCACTTCTCCAATATGATTGCATCTTCGTCCAGGGAGAATTGATATCGAAATATCACCACGTTGTCATCCTTATGCGTGAACAAAAGAATAACAAAACACCTCAACCTTTACCAGAGAAAGGTTGAAAACCGGTTTTAACAATTGCAAGCAAAAGTTGAAAACCGTCGAAACACATATGCTTTTATGCTAAACCAAAACCGATTCAACATATTATGACTTTTTCACATATTGTTTCTATTAGAACCCCTCATAATCCTTTGATAAATCCTACCTACTAAGGCTAGAACTTAATCCTGCTAAATCAAAAAGTCACCCAAACCATGAGGGTTCACAATATATGAGATCAAATATTAAGGTAGTAAAACCGAAATCAAACATCCCATAAACATACATAGCAATAAGGTAAAAGCAATTAAGCACAGGCTATGTAAACCGAAAACTATCACAAGAAAAATTACCAATCAAATAATTTTATTCATAATAGACCAATACAATCAATGAAAGAAATCAAAAAATTGATGTCTATTTTTCCTTGCAACCTAGTCCTTCATGTCAGAACTGAATGAAGGTGCATTACTACTTTTTCAGCTTTTGAATTTCTTCAAGTAGAAAGTCTTGTTGCTTGACCAGAATCTCTTGCAGATGAGAAATTTTCGTGAAGGATTCTGCAAGAGCATGCAATTCTGTCTTCGATTGAACACAAAAGTGTGTCAATGCCTCAATACACTGATCTTTCTTCAGAGTATTCTCTCTTTCCTTCTTGCTAAGCCAATATCCCTAAAGATGTTAATTAGTCATATAATAACCGAGAGATCATGTGCTCAGTTTTCTCATGTGCTTCCTCACCTTTCAAAAGATTGAGCACCAAGGTGAGCATGCACATATCAACACAACTAGGTTGTGTTGAGTTGATCCTTGTCTTGTTCGTCACGAGTGACTAAGACAGAATCATCATTCTTGACCTCTTGCTTGGTTTGTTTTCTCTTGTTCCATCTCTTGTTTTTCTTCTTTGACTTGTGATGAAGAGTGTCATTATCACAACCTTTACTAATACAAGAGATTTCAGACATAATGTCTTTCTTTAGTCTTTCAAGAAGACTCTTGTAATTATTGTCACCAACAATTGACAGCTGAGAGTCATTCTTGTGACTAACTTTTGGTCCCTTCTTGGCTATGGAGGACTTAGGGACCCATTTAGAGTTGGGTTTCGTAGGAGCAGCTTTCTCCTTCATAATACCATTAGGATCATTGTCCTTTTGAATATTTTGCGAAGCACCCTTTCTCCAATTTGGAACATCAGATCTTGTCTTTGCATTTGAAACGTCATCTCTCTTTCTATAATTGGGTATTTTATGAGATGACCTTGTCGAGTTATATGCACAATTTGAACTATCATTATAATAATTCTTTTGCCTAAACTTAGGACAATAACGATCTAAGTTCTTATGAGGAGAAAACTTAGCCAATTCGTTTGATACAAAAGAAAGTGCACCTTGCATCTTACGAACTTTGCATCCCCATTGCAAGTGTCCTTTATTACCACAATAATAACAATGCTTAGTTTAAATATAAAAAATATGAGTTTTAGTGTTACCTTTTTGTGGATCCTCTTGCATTGGAGCTCGATGAGTGTTCTTCTTCTTCTTCTTCTTAGCAGAAGTGCTCTCTTTGATTACTTCTGGTTGAACACTATTCTTAGGCTTGACAGACTTTTCTTCTTTACAAGAAATAGGAGCAACTTTGTCATCAGTGGAAGCCTCTGATTGAGAATAATTTGTAGCTTTAACAAATTTTACCTCTTTGCTAATATTTGAAGCATCTATTCCTTATAGCCCAATCCTCGTGTATCACGATGATTTCTACTTGCTTCTAACATTGAGGTTAACTTGTTTGAGCTTTCATTGGATTTTTTCAGTTCCAAATTTTCTTCTTTGATGCATTTCGTAAGTGCAACAAATGAATTAAGATATTTCCCATTAATTAACTGGTAATATAGTGGTAGTAAGAGATCGTTCCCACAGAGAGCTGTGTAATTGATATGTTATTTGAATGAGCAAAAGTAAAGTAAAAAGGGGGGATTGGTTTGATGAAAGTAAAATAAAAATATAATAAGAAAGCAAGGATGATTAAGGAATCATTCTCCGCCACTGAACAGAGACTTGATTAAAATACTCGTTTATTTCTTGTTGAATTATAATTTGTCACCAACCGTAGAATAGCAATAAGCTATGATATCCCCGGAATTCCTGTTGCCACTGGATACGGAAGCGCTCGACTACCAGATTCTATCCATCTGAGCCACCATGAATAAGCTCTCAGGGTGTAACCCATCGAATGCATTATGTTTTGTGAATTAGGTTGATCCTAGCATCAGACGCACAAGCTCGGTCTGCTTACTAGTGTCATCTCTATACACAATTGCTTAACAGAATCCCTCTGTCAGCTTTTGCGATGTACTACTTGTGTATGGAATTGAGTGACAATTACACGTATCACCAACCCCAATACTAGTAGAAGAATTACTATCAGGTATATTCAAATGGCCAGTTGAACAACCCAGTAATAATCTTAGACAATAAAAATAATAGAGACAGTCGACAAGAAAATCAATTTAAAATAAACTTGTAGAAATAATTAAAACCTCATTATTTAGGACTTTGAAATCATCCGTAATCAATAAAATTAGCTACACATGGATTTACTAAAACCCATAAAAATATATATATAAGAAGAAGAAAATAACTTGGTTTCCCCCTAATGGGGTAAACCCTAAAATATAAATTAAGAACCTTTCTTCTCTCTTTTATTTTCTGTCTCTCTCTCTCTCCGAAGTTGTCTTTCTCTTCTCGGAAATCCGGCCTTATATAGGCTTCAAAGTGCGACAAATTCTCAAGTAATAAGGATGCATAGTCGGTTCACAGAGTTTTGTGTTTAGTAAATTAAGTGACTTTGATATGGTGTGACGCGGAGTAACGACAGCAAACTGAGCAAGATTTCTGATTGGCTATAACAATAGCAGGACCCATGTGTCACCTTAGCAAGTGATTATACATCCATCTTGATATACGAAGTTGTACCCTGCTGTACCACATTCCCACCTTCTTCATCACGCGTAAATTTTTCATTTGTGCTCGGAAATCTTCCTGGTTTATCAACTCCAATATTGACGGAAGCAACCCAATACTTCAGCTGGTTTCTCGGTCACGATACTGGTTCCAAATCCAAAACAAACACCAAGTAGCATTACCATTTTCCCGTCGAGCTCCTTCCTCCGTCGATTAATGGCAGCAGGCATCAACTTGAGTCTCCAACTGACTTCTCAACTATCCCACAGCCAAAATACACGTCATTTACCCCTAAATGGCTTGTCCAACTCGAGTCCAACATTAACCAAACTCTGTACGTAACCAAAGCTCGATCTCTGCCATCATTCAATCAATTACTTATCTTCATCGTCATCTGCGACTATCGCTGGTATATATCGGCCATCATGATCATCACAGTCTTGAGCTCCTAACATCTTCAAGCTCTGTGCAGTTCCAGCGAGTGCTCATACCACTCCAACAAACTCGAGCACGATCAATCAAACGATCACAGCCAATTCCATCTTCGTCAACGGCAGCAGCATATTACTTCTCCGTCTCATCTCCGGCATCATCATCTCTCATCATCACTTCATCGACAGCACAGAAGCGTTCATTGAGACTCCATACTCTTTCCTTATCAGTAGCTACCACTGAAATATGATCAATATGATCATCATCGGCTCAATTCCATTCTCTCTATCGTGACAGCGATGAATCACTTCTATGTCGAGTTCTTCCATCAATAACTCACTGTAATCAGTCATTTGTTCTTATCAGTTTAGTTTCGACTCATGTACATCACTGAAACACCCTTCATCATCTCTGCGTCATTCATGGCAGCAATGACCACAATCACTGGAAATATCCGCTACCGAGCTTCTACCCCTTATCTTCCATCACAGATACATCACAGCGGCTTCCCTGAACAGCTCCATCAATCTCCAGCTCAAACATCGATCACGATCATCATCATGCTAGTTCACGGCTAACCTCCATCTTCATCGCTGCCAGCAACCAACCTTCATCGCCACTGCTCCATCGTCATCACCACTGCCAACCTCGCATAACCAACATCGATACTACCTTCCATCAATGGCAGTAAACCACTAGCAAGTCCTCATGACTGATGACGATCACCAGCAGCATCGACGATAGCAGCCATCTCTTCCTCCTTCACGATCACCGATCATCCATCATCACTGGCATCGAAGTCACGACTCCAAACTCCATTTCGAGAGTAACCCATGTCTTTAAACACATTCAGCAATCTACTGCCACATATTCCAGCTCGAACCCTCAACAATCAACATTAACTATCTTCGGTACGGAAACATGAGATTGGCCGGGGAACTCATCGTGTTCTGTTGACGCGAAAGAAGATGGTGGTGGCAGCCCTGAACTGAATGGCCGGGTGCCCTTAACACTATTTGAAATCTGACTTCCCCTCAGTAAATGATATGACTTCCTTTAGTGGTTCCTTTAAGACAGTCCACCCCTTAACAGAATGACTACCCCTTAACGTACAGTGGGGGTGCCAATAACACTTGACCATTAAATGACCATTTTGCCCTTGTAGTCTTCTAAGTTCTTATTTTGCTCATAACTTCTTCATACAAACTTAGAATGACTACGTTCTTTCGCCGTTGCCTTCATCTTCCCGTCCTTTACAAAATGATGACTAGAAATACTCCATTTGAATGAGCTCCACTGGGTCTTTGGCTCTTCTTCACTTGTAAACTTCACTTTTGTAGCTATTTCCACTTCTTTTAGGATGATTCACCTGATGAAAGACAAATACAAGAAAACAAGCGTAATATACAATAATTCACCAGAAATATAGCAATTACTAGCATGGAATTGACACCAAATATATGTGAAATATGCACTTATCATTCTTCCAACATCTTGATTTATCAAGAGCCCCGGATAGATCAGCCTCAAGGTGTTTTTCTCGTGAGAGATATACACCTTCTTTCTCTTCAAAACTCTTTTGTTGAGAGTTAATCCTTGCAACAGATTCAACAAGTTTTTCTTCCAACAAGTGAATTTTTTCAAGAGCAACATCACGCTCTTTCTCTAACAATTTTGTTTGAGAGAGACTAGCACTGGCTTTTTCTTCAAGACCATGTACTGGTTGAGAATTAAACATAGCTTCTGATTCAGCACGTTTCTTTTCCGACAAAAACAGTTCTCTTCGAAGATTTTCACATTCCAATTTCTTAGAATTTAGATCGTTCGTACGATCTTTAAGAAGATAATCATGGTTTGGTAACCAATATAAGTCTATGGATACGAGATCGAGACAATACAACAACGAAGTATGTTTACTTGATACAAAGGTTCGGACTTAACCAAACACAATAGGATTGCTTATCAGGTAAATATGAATTAACGTTTGTGTGATTTATTTTAATTATAATAAAACAATTATAATGCAGAAAATAAAAGTAAATGACATAGCAAGATTTTGTTAACGAGGAAACCGCAAATGCAGAAAAACCCCGGGACCTTGTCCAGAATTGAATACTCTCATGATTAAGCCGCTACACAAAATTACACCTAACTTCTTATAGTTGAGACCAAGTAACTAACCCTATAGTTCACTTAGTTCCGTCTGTATTCCCACGCCTCCGACTTGTAAATAAGTCACGTACTTGGAATAATTCCTTTGGTTCGTATTCCAAACAGTAAAGGAACAACAAATCTGTTTGGTATCAACTCTATTCAACCAAGTGATATGAGTCGGACAAAGGCTCTTCTGTTTATCTTCACATAAACTCCTTCGTCGGATCCTTAGATCTATCTTATGTTCAATCACTCAAAGGTAATCGTTCAAAATCAATACCTTTAATCACAAGGAAACGTATTGATGCCGATCTACTCAATTAATCAATCCAATCTACCACAAGGATAAACCGATTATTAATTAGATCCTCTTTTACCGAAACAAGTATTGTGCACACCAAAGATTATAAAACCCAAGTCAGATCTTCAATATCTTCTTTGTCTTCAAATCTTCTTAAATCTTCAATAAAAACCTGCACACAATCACTTGAATCTCTTGTGATCAATCACGCACAGAACGGAGTCTGTTAACAATGGATTATCACAAGATCGTCTTTAGAACTAACAACAGTCTAAAGATCCCTGTCAAAACTGTGAACTAGTTTGAGTGAATCTTATATCAGAAGAGAAGATTCTCAAGAATAAACAAACTAGGTGCAATCAGATTTCAACCACCGTTAGTCAATCAAATCAATCGAAAACAAAGATAAACCGCAATTATCTAGTTTCCCACCAACGGGTCGCGCTAGAGCTTCCCAATCCCAAATAAGACTTTAAATCGAGCGGCCGTAAGAGATTTCGCCTAATTAGGTTACTCTCCTCTCCGAATAGGCGGCTACACCGGTAACCATAACAAAAGAGTAAATATGTTGTTACGAAGGATTAGTTTGCTAGAAAGGCAAACTTCGTGTATTTATAGACAAGGAAGTTTGGACACCAAGGAATTTTCAAAACCGAAAATATTCTCAAGATATTCATTAAAGCACAAATTCGGTTTCCATAATTCCTGGAAATGCTCTGTCCAAAAATAACGATCGAAATCTCTCGGAAAATATAATTAGTAAATGCACATTACTAATTCTGTAATTTCCCTACAAAATGAAATTAATAACCTTAATTAAAAGATTCTTAACTTACTTATATTTCGATTCTGGGATTCTCTTCCCTTAGCCGTTAAGGAATATCTTTGAACAATTAGAAATAAACATTCACAGCACGTGTTCAAAGTTTGTCGACATCTTAACTTTGTAGGTTCTCTTTCACACTTATAACCTTGAAACCGATTTTCCACACTTCCAAACAAGTTTAGAATTGGTTCATCTGACTTTCAAGAACTATGTGATTGATCAAACCAACATTCAATCACAATCATGGGTTTACGGTTAGTTTTGGTTCTACCTCCATGTGAGTACTGTGCATAGTCACACTAGCTTCCCCAAAATTCGGTTGACTAGGTACTAGGATCGGTTCCCCACATATATATGGTATCTAACTTATATGTGTTGCACATGTCCATAGGATCGGTTCCCCTTTCTGCTATAAACCTTGCTGCACCCCATACAAGGATCGGTTCCCTTTGATGTATTGCACCCCTTACTAGGATCGGTTCCCTTTCCCTTATAAGGATCGGTTCCCTTTCCCTTACAAGGATCGATTCCCTTTCCCTTACAAGGTCAGACATACAAAATCCGATCATACCACAGGTGATTACTTAAGATCGGTTTTACTAATAAAAGTTATACCAATACATAAGTCAGGCCTTTGTGAACAGTTCTACCAAGAACACAACAAGTTGTGAGCGGTTATACTCTATCACACATATTGGTTTTTCATAAGATATGCAATGAATAACAAAACCAATAACACCTGGCAATTTCCTTTTCGGTTCACAAACAAGTTTATGAACTTACTTCCTTAGAACACATGTAAACATTGTTCCCTAGGATGAAATCCTCACCTTATACCCATACATAATCACATTAGCATTCAAATGATTATGGCGATGTCTTATCTACAAAGTTTAATGGTTAAGCAATAAACCTCGTATTGTATTCCTTAATACTATGTCTATCAAGAGTTCAAATATGCTTCGCAGTTATGTTTTCAATATGCACGACTTGAAATATACGTTAGGGAATGAAACAGTTCAAGTCAAATATCACTAACCTCAAGTGGAAGGACGATTGTTGTCGTTGTAGCTCCTTGATTCTTCACATCTTCAAGTCTTCGCAATACTTGTAATGTCTCATATCCTAATACTTTCAAGCTAACCTATACGAAGTTTAACTCTAGTACATAATCAAGCGACTCTTAACATGAGTTTTGATTCACTAAAATATGACAACCAAACTTGACATACCAACGCTTGGTGGGTTCAACCGAGCCATGCTCTAACAACAACCAATACATCAAGGATCCATTTTATTATCTTTAGTTTCGAATGCTATAATAGCACGATGAAGAAAAAAATGGCGTATAGCGAGTGTGGACATCACACTTACTGACTGATCATAACTAACGTATTTTTTAAAAGCAAACACTAACAAAATTACTGAAAAAGTTTGTGAATTATGACAGCAATAACTCTAGATATCCACTGTTGTTGATAAATTTAACAAAAAACCATTACACCAAACTAATGCATTTAAGTACACGCGGTACTTATATGACTTGGTCAGTGACGCGGTATCCCATCATGCGCTGATCATGTCTGTCCAATTTCGGTTTCTGGGGGGTGCGTGGAGCAATCCATTCTAGTTCTCTGGTAGTACCTCTCTTACTTCCCTTATCCGGATAAGTCCCGGACTCCAGTTCATCGGATGCTTTCCTACAGACCTTCAACACTTTGAAATTGCCCGACTGGTTTGCTATATTGTATTGTGAGATGGATACTTTAAACACAAAAGTCTCATTAATGATCCTATCAAATACTCTCACAGCCTTACCTGGTTCATTCACCTGTGTAAAGAAGCGAGCAGATTAATGATATCAGCCCAATCAAATAAGAAAATAGTAAATCGTCAAACCCGCAAGGAGACTTATATGCACCTTTTCACATTGCGCTTCGTATTCAACATGTTCTTCGGCAGTGTACTTCAACATTTTTTCAGCGTTATGCCCTATGACAGTAAACGTTACATTCCCATCGGTCACTTTTAGATGAAGTATGTACCTACATAGAATTTTTCAATAAAAATTGTCACCTTAGTTCTCATTAAGAATTCTGTACAGAGTTATATACTACATTGTCTGTACCATGGTATAGCTTCCCAAAAATAAGGACCACACTTGCTGAAAGAATCACGGCCATCAATTCGCTTGTAGCATTTAATGCAAGTGATGTAGTACCAATCTTTACCATCTGCCATTCCAACAACGGTTGCCTCACAGTAGTATGTCTTATCCTAGAGATACAAAAATACATTGTGGATTAGATTCCTAAACAATAAGAAATCATTATAAACTATCCTAACTAAATAAAATAAAACTGACCATTGAATACCAAAACACAACCACGATGATGGTTTTCCAAAAGGATACATAACGTTTTGAGTTGGGTACACATACCTTATTACACTCATACTGCATCATATCAGTTACATCGAACAGTGTTACCATGCTTTCGTTTGGATTGTCCTCCTTCAATTCTACCTTACCGACCTCCACATGATTTGAAGTAAGCCTGAAAAAGGAATGATATGCGTATAAGATTCACATAAGATTTACTGGATTAGATGTAATGTTACATGTATTAATTTTCCCAACAACACATTTGGCTTACTTTGACTTGAAATCACGCACTTGTTGAACATCAAGATGCACGAATACTCTGGATGCAGGTGTAGTACAGAGGCTAATAGCACTTGTAATGTTACAATACATAAATGTCAGTAACTGCATACGGCATGGAATCAACTTCCATAAATAAAAACATTAATTTAAAAAAAATTCTTACCCAAATGATCCTTCACATATGTACCAGTGACAATCATCACCACAGGTACATTTCCACGACCCTCCAACAACCCATCCATGATAGCATGAACCAAATCCCCCCGTAGGGTTAATTTCATTGTAGATCCCCTAAAAATAAACAAAAGTCCATCAGGATAATCCACTCAACCAAAATTATTGAATCTAAAACCCATAAGATACCATGTAGTTTACCTTTCATTCTCAATTATAATCTCCCTCATAAGCACATCACTTGATTTGTGGAATTCTTCAACTGATTTCGTCACAACATTAGACACAGAATTTAGCCTTCCAATCACAGCTGCAGGAATTATATAAGAAGAGTTTAATGTTAGCTTCAATGCTTTTTTCAAAAAAAAAAAGTATATCTTATATTTTTGACTGTTCACCTGTATAATATGTAACATCATTTTTTCTGGTACCAACATTCTCGAGAGCAAGAAAACTGAATATCTCTTGGGGAAATGTTGGGAGGCCAACTTTCAGATGTTCCACCTTGGTAAACCTGTTCAGCCACATTACATGTTTAAATGACACAATTCTGTAACCGGCTGATGGCTTGGCAATGCTAAACCTTTGAATGGAATACACATTTCCCTCCTCAAATTTCCCTTCAAACAGCTCTTTGTAATCTTTGCCTACCCTTGCATGCATCTGAGTACCCTGCAATACGTCCAATAAACAATTAATTTCTACACTTGATCAACCCAAAAAAAAAGCTTTTACCGAGAACATGCGTCAGAGGTCGACTAACTCACCTCTTGGTCAATGAGATGCAAGTCAAGACTCCTGATAGACACATTTTTTGTGTTTGAATTGTCCTCAGTGCTGGTATTGTTGGAACTCGATTTTTGTACTAATATTGTGTTTTTATGTATTTTTAGGTATTTTTGGAAATAAATATTTTTGGAAAAATCGGCTCGAAAAGTTGCGCGGAACACCCAGGAGGACATTTGATATTCGGACTCTCGTCTTTGGATAAGGGGTAACCCATTTTCTAAGGGGCACCCCCAAGAAGGCACCTGCTATTCGCACCCCAGAAGGGATAGGGGACTTCATCTTCTCCATTTCAAAATTCAAATTGGCGGGAAAGCTTGGTTTCTTGGGGCGGCATTAGGGTTGCGAATTTGGAGCTCTTCCCGTGAGACTAAAGGGCTGGAATCGATTGGGTATCTTCCTTTGGGCCTAACAGGGTTGGTATAGGTGCTGGTTTCAATCCAAATTGGCTGTAATGTCCGCGAGGAGGAAATCATGGCAGCACACGCCGGAGGAGAGAAACACGGGATTTCGCGAGCTGCAGAGGAGTTTGCACGCGTTCGGAAGACTCTAAAAACTAATTGGAGTTTGAAGAAGTTAAATATGGCAACTTGGAAGCATCAGAACGCGTGTAAAGATCAAAAAATCTCAAACTGGCCGTGAAGAATAATACAAAATAATGGAGAATTTTATGTAGTTATGGCGTGAGATTTTGCCTCTGTTGGGATATAAATAGTTGATGAGATATCATAGAAGAGCCATGGAGAGTTTGGGGAGTTAGCATAGACGAGAGAATCAAGAAAATCGAGTTGCAGAAATTTCTGCTGCTGCTGCTGAAGAACCTCAAGAACACGAAGAACAGACTCTCAATGATGATCGTTTTTCAACGAGTGAAAAAGACTACCAAACGTGGGTCGCAGATATCGCAGCACCGCACTTTATCTCTATCGTAACCAGAAACGGTGTTTGCAACAACTATAACTGTTGCAAAAACCCGATTTTCATCTTATTTTCTCCATTTCATCTTTGTAAACACCCATTGAGCAATAAAAATGGATTTTGAGCGTGTTTCCAACATGATGAGCTAGAACCCATCTCGGGGACGACGGAGGAAGACAAATTTCATACATGGGTAATTTTAATTAATTCTTTATTTGACTTTTGCACTAATTAAAATAGAATTATGATTTGATTAAATTGGTTGTTATTCAATTAGATAGGTTATGCTTTGTTTAGATAATCTATGCTTAGGGATACAATTAATCTTTTGAGAGTCTACCTTGGCAAAAATAAGAGTCGGTGTTATTTTATTTATTGAGCTTTAATTGTTGAGAATAAATAAATTGAACCTTTGTTATGAATTTGGCCGAATCCCGAGTCCCAAAGACATCTCTCCGTCTTGTGACAATATTTGTATATAATTTCTTATCTTTAGTATTTTTATATTTAAGCCTAGAATCAATTTCAACAAGTCCGAGTGAACGACAACCCTACTACCACTTTCTACAACATTATTGAGTCACATCAATTTTTGGCGCCGTTGCCGGGGACTTGTGTATAGTTTGTTTTTAGGTTTTATTTTTATTTTTATTATTTTTGTTCTTTTTTACGCCTTTTGGTATTTCTTGTTTGTTTTCAGATTTGGAACTGAGCTAAAGAAAAAGGGAGAAATCGGTGAAAACAAAAGCGAAGCCAAAGAAAAAAAAAAAAGAGGAATCCAAAAGGAGTAGAAGATTTTGTATATTAATTTATTTTATTTTTTTTAGAAACTGTAATTAAGTAATTATTTTTGTAATCTTTTATTTTTGGACATTTTTATTTTTTTTATCTTTGGACTTGGACATTGGACATTATTAATTTTAAACCCTAAGGAAGGGTAATTTAAATATAAACTGCACAGGGAAGGACGACGATTACGATATCGTCTCGGCCCCTCGGGTTCGTACATGACATAGGAGTCGTGGCCCGAGTCGACTTCAACGGTTCATCCCCCCGCCTGGAACGGGAGGTAAGAATTCTAAACACCCGCGAACTTCGTCAGTGGGTTTCTTGGATGATTTTGTATGCATATATGTTGAGGTATTGAAAACATTTGCTTTAATTTCCTAGTAAAGGGCAAGGACTGGCCATATAAGATAAGGGTTCGGATTTCATCACCGTTCTCTTCTTGCCCGCCTTAGGAAAACGAAACCAAACACGAACCTAAGCCTAAAATTTTGACTAGAACGAGACCTATAGGGTAACGAGCTTAATAGAAAGTCGTTCGAAAAATATTGGTTACTCTTTTGAGCATACTTCGAAGTTCATGATGGTTTCGTGAAGTTGAATGCGTGGATCGCGCGCCTTATAATGCGGTGAGGCCTTGGGTATCAAAGCTCCACGCAGCTTCCCTCGCCTCTATTCAACTTACTTAAACTCGGATTGATTCCGAGAGGGTTTGCTTTCATTATAACGAATTCCCTTCGAAGGATTAGAAGTCTGGTCTAGAAAACAATCTAAGTGGAGCCATCATGCTTTTTGTTTGCTAGAAATCGCAGGTTTGTTGTGGTCGAGTCAGCCTTGTTTGTGCTTGTGTAGAATTCCCTTGCAGTTAGGATGTCAAACTGGTATTACAATAGCCATCACAATGAATATGAATATCCAATCGAACAATATGGACATCACTCTTTTTATGACCATAGTGTGAATAGTGGTTGGGAACGCCAAACTTTTGAAGGTTATGGGTCATACCATGGTGATCCCAATTACTATCCACACGCCAACCGGTCGTACGAGCAGAATTCCTCTCTAATAGAGTCAACACGTAAGTTAGCTGAGACGACACGTAAGTTTGCAGAAATGAATAACTTAGTTATGGACGAAAGCAATGCAACGAGTGAAATTTCTTTCCTAGATACATTAAGGAAGTCATGTGATTCGAGTCACGATACATTAAGGAAGTCATGTGAGTCGAGTCACGATACCATAATGAAGTCATACGAGTCGATTCGAAAGCTTTTAGAGGCCAGAACGGAACTGCTCGAGATAATATTAGTGTTTCCAATAGTACCCCTGAAAATGAGGATAGTTATTTACATAATCAAGATGATGAGGATAAAATTGGTAACACTACTTGTCTAGATGAGGTTCAACCATTTTCATATTATTATGATTATGATGAGGATAGTGTTGATGAAGAATTTGAAATAAATAGGCATAGTGATCAGGAAATCGTTACCCCAATTGAGCTTTATAACGATAATATTTCTAGTTTAAATCCAAATAATTTTAATAATTATTCACCTATTCAAAAGGACGAGGATTTGACTAGAGATACCCCGTTTTAGACGATGCAAGTATTTCCTTTTGATTACGAAGCCAATGATGGTTTAGAGGAACGAGTATATTTTGAGTCTAGCGATTTAGAAACAATAGACTTAGAAAAAGAAAATGAACTCGTAGAGATGAGTGAGGATGTACCTGACTTAGAAGAATCAATTGACCATTTTTGTAAATCAGATGACCTTGAAAATAGGAAGTTGTGACTAGTCTTTCTAGAGACACTTTGAAAACTCTAAGTTTGGGGGTGATTATCATTCTCCATGTGCTTTAACTCTTAGAAAAGTCCCTAACTTGGGACTTAACATATGTGCCTCAACCATTTTAAAAGATTATCTTCATACACTTTTTCCCGAACCTACTTGTGTCCATAAGGAAGTTCAGTTGTTAGAAACCCATCCTCTGGTTGATGTGGTTAACCAAAGCTATGATACCACGATTGACTTTGTTTTCCCACCAAAAACCTTCCTTCCAATTGTGGGAACGTATAAGTTGAGATGTGTCAATTATTAAGTTTTGAGGCTAAACCTAATTATTTTAGGAGATTAGGGTCGACACATTTGCTTAAGGAAGACCACCAATCTTATTGTGGTCACTGTGTAAGTCAAAACTGATTGACTTAGAGGATCCTCAATTATTCAGTTATTGTTATGTGCTTCTAAGTTCTTAACTAAGTATTTCCAGGACTCTACAACCTGATCTTAAGAATCCTTCTTTTAAGGAAACGCAAACCATGAAAATATGTTATCTAGACCCTTTTATAGATCCTGAACCCGAACCACAACTAGATGTAGTTGTCTTAAACAAAACAATATATAAGGGTATGTTGGATATCTTCTTGGTCTGTGGCAGTTTCCTCTTCTTGTGGTTAGCACTTTTTGATCCAGATGACCCGCAGTTATTCCGACTGTTGCTTTATGATTCTTCGAGGTGACTAATCCTTTCCAATGTCTGGCTGAAGACTTTAAACTTAACACTTCTTGGGAGGTAACCCATGCTCTTGCAACACGGTAATGTTTTTCCTTAACTCTTTTCTTCAAGTGGTAACAGTTTCTCATTGTTCATGCTTTTAATTTCATCTTTAGAACATTGAGGACAATGTTAGATTTAAGTTTGGGGGTATGGGAGAAACTTTTAGTTGCAATAATTAAAACTCCAGAGCCTAGAAATTTATGTTTATTAAGGATGGCACTAACCAATCTAAGTGGATGGAAGCATTTTGGTTGTAGGAGTTGAGGAACCAATCTGATTAGATGGCAACATCTAAAGAGTCTATTCATAAAAGCACAGAGCTCAGGTGTTAGAAATAACATGATAGTTTCACCAATCTCGTTGAGTCCTTTTCACTTCTGTTTTTATTTTATTTTTAAACTATGTTTCTCTAAGTGATTAGGTGGGTCCCACGATTCAAGTTGTTACCAATGCTAGGGTGAATTAGAGTGATTGAGATGCAAAAAAAAAAGAAAAAAAGTTAAAAAAGAAAAAAAAAAAAAAAAAGAGAAAAGAAAAGAAAGTGAGAAAAGGACTATCCGACCAACTGGAATAAATTCAATAAAGTCGACCACCGGAACCCTTGTATACAGGTTGTGTTGACCTAGAGAGTTAGGTTTATCGACCACTTGGTTCCCTTGTATATGCCAGTGTGTTGATATTAGTCAGACTAGTATCTCAGTCCATTAAGATAGGTTCATTTTGGCGGAGGCCTTCAGCATGAGATATGGGAAACACCGATCACTTAGTAAACATCAAAACCATCTATGTTTTTCTCTATATCCATCTTCTTGATCTATCCATGTGATTAGTTTTGACTCGGGTATTGATGTCCATAGTGCAACTATCTCCGAGTAGAGCTCTGTCACTTTATATGAATTTTAGTATGCTTGAGTGCAAACTGTATACAAGCAATTGGAATTTCACATCGTGGTACTTCCTCCTGTAGTCAATAAGTATGCCAACCAAGGAGATTCTTTAGTGCCTTCCAAGGTTTTGCGTAGGTAGCTAGGTCCAGGTAAAGGTTTTGTGGGTACACCTCTGGGTAAACCCTCAGGAGACAACACTCGCCTCTAGGGCCACCTAGGGGTTCAAATGATTTTTATTTTCTAGAATAAATTTGCTCGAGGACTAGCAAATAATAAGTTTGGGGTATTTGATAGACACATTTTTGTGTTTGAATTGTCCTCATCTTTGGTATTGTTGGAACTCGATTTTTGTACTAATATTGTGTTTTTATGTATTTTTAGGTATTTTTGGAAATAAATATTTTTGGAAAAATCGCTCCGAAAAGTTGCGCTGAACACCCCCGGAGGACATTTGATATTCGGACTCGTCTTTGGATAAGGGGTAACCCATTTTCTAAGGGGCACCCCCAAGAAGGCACTGCCATTCGCACCCCGTAACAGGATAGGGGACTTCATCTTCTCCATTTCAAAATTCGAAATTGGCGGGAAAGCTTGGTTTCGGGCGGGCAATTAGGGTTGCGAATTTGGAGCTCTTCCGTGAGACTAAAGGGTCGGAATCGATTGGGTATCTTCCTTTGGGCCTAAAATTTGGTATAGGTGCTGGTTTCAATCCAAATTGGCTGTAATGTCCGCGAGGAGGAAATCATGGCAGCACACGCCGGAGGAGAGAAACACGGGATTTCGCGAGCAGCAGAGGAGTTTGCACGCGTTCGGAGACTCTAAAAACTAATGGAGTTTGAAGAAGTTAAATATGGCAACTTGGAAGCATCGTAACGCGTGTAAAGATCAAAAATCTCAAATCGGCCGTGAAGAATAATACAAAATAATGGAGAATTTTATGTAGTTATGGCGTGAGATTTTGCCTCTGTTGGGATATAAATAGTTGATGAGATATCATAGAAGAGCCATGGAGAGTTTGGGGAGTTAGCATAGACGAGAGAATCAAGAAAATCGAGTTGCAGAAATTTCTGCTGCTGCTGCTGAAGAACCTCAAGAACACGAAGAACAGACTCTCAATGACAGTCATTTTTCAACAGTGAAAAAGACTACCAAACGTGGGTCGCAGATATCGCAACAGCCGCACTTTATCTCTATCGTAATCAGAACGGTGTTTGCAACCACTATAATCGTTGCAAAACCCGATTTTCATCTTATTTTCTCCATTTCATCTTTGTAAACACCCATTGAGCAATAAAATGGATTTTGAGCGTGTTTCCAACATGATGAGCTAGAACCCATCTCGGGACGACGGAGGAAGACAAATTTCATACATGGGTAATTTTAATTAATTCTTTATTTGACTTTTGCACTAATTAAAATAGAATTATGATTTGATTAAATTGGTTGTTATTCAATTAGATAGGTTATGCTTTGTTTAGATAATCTATGCTTAGGGATACAATTAATCTTTTGAGAGTCTACCTTGGCAAAAATAAGAGTCGGTGTTATTTTATTTATTGAGCTTTAATTGTTGAGAATAAATAAATTGAACCTTTTGTTATGAATTTGGCCGAATCCCGAGTCCCAAAGACATCTCTCCGTCTTGTGACAATATTTGTATATAATTTCTTATCTTTAGTATTTTTATATTTAAGCCTAGAATCAATTTCAACAAGTCCGAGTGAACGACAACCCTACTACCACTTTCTACAACATTATTGAGTCACATCAACTCCATAATTGACCTGTTTTTTTGTTTTCAAATCTCCATTTTTCAGATTTAAAGCCTGCACGACTTTTTGATGTGTCTGATTCCTAACCAGACGCTTGAAGGGGTATAAACTGTCCCCGAAGGTTTCTTGCATACATATACACAACATATATTAAAATTTTGCATTTGCTTGTTACAAATAAAAATTGCTTAGAGAAAAAAAACAGCAACCTAGGAACCTTATAGATGCATATCCAAACTGTGACACTTGAATAGGTTTACATACCATGGAAATCAACTGCCATTGCTCCCTCTTCGATGTGATTTTCTTCAAAAGTCATAGTCGATATCTCCTGTTCGCTACCTCTTTTTTTCACAGAAACTGAAAGTACGTGGGTTTGTATAGGGCTGAAGAATGATTTGTATCCTTTATATAGATGTTGGAAACTTGGCTCTAAAGAAAACCTTTACAACTGCTATGAAATTAATTCATGTTATATGGCAATATAATATAAATAAATATAACACATAAATATGGTTTTATTAATGTGACTTGAACAATGGTTACAAACTTTACCATATTAACCATTGGCTTTATTTATACTAGTAAATTAACTGTATTAATGGAACTTGTAAGATTGTGTTCAGGTAAATAATTAGATTTTTTCAGATACTCTAAACATAAATATTAATTTAAAATATCAACTAATATAATAATTTTTAGATGTTGTTACTAATTTTTTAGATGTTTATCATTAATATTAAAAATTAATATAGTCATTTCTAGATTTTTTTTTCCTTATAAAAGATTCAACAAATACAAATCTTATTATTTTATTCCATAAACTAGGATATGACCCGTGCCGTGACGGCATGGGATTGTTATTGCTCTGGCGAAGCGTGACTTTGGATGTTTTTGTAGTGCTTCAAGATACTCACTCCATGTATTAGGTTCAAGAATCAAGATCATAAACCTATGTATCATGGGATTTTCCGTAAGATTGTCAGAATAAGTTAATGAATGTATCATGCATCTAAAATTCATCGCACTCCCATTATCCCCCAATTTAGTTGCTCTATAAGTGTAAAATTCTTTGATTGAAAACTATAATTGCATAGGATAATTATCATGCTTTATCCCATGGATCGATATGTTTGCAGCATTTGTGCAAAGGCTGGCTAATTATCATGCTTTATCCCAGGGAGACACCAGTACAATGAGAAAATTTCGAGTGACAATCCATTGTTATGTCTTCTTTGTCTTGTCTTATTTTTGAACGTAGTTTTAGTCATCCAAATCATCCATCAAACCAATCCTTGGTCCTGTTTAGCCTGGTGTTGATGGTGGATTTTCATTCAAGGTTAGATTTGTAAAAAACCAGAAAAATCATGCGCTGACATCTTGTAAAAGATAAAGCCATTTATAAGTGTTGGATATTCCCTCACTTAATTCACCAAGAATGGATCATGTAGCAACAATCCCTTCTTGTGAATTTCATATCACCTTGTATTTCTGTACTCATTATCGGTGTGGCATGGCGAGAAGGTGTTACTCTTATAGAGTAACATGAACCTCAAGCACTATAATGAATCATTATCAGTGTGGCATGAGGCGAGTGTTACTCATATATAGAGTAACACTAACCTCCAAGCACTATAATGAAACCATGTACGAAATACCCGGACAGCCGATGCTCGGTGTGTTATATTGGCAGAGCCCCTCTCGGTGTGTTATATTAGCCCGATTGAGCCCCTCTCGGTGTGTTATATTATAAGCATGATTTGAGCATCCGGACAAGCATGGTATGGAATCGGTCTCCGGATATGATCTCGATCGCAGTCATCCAACTCCACAAGCATGATTGGATGACCACGGATCAATTCCATCACCCTAAGCATGGTATGGAATACCCACGGCCTTAGCTTGCGGATATGATTCGATCGCAGTCATCCAACTCCACAAGCATGATTGGATGACCCGGATCAATTCCATCACCCCAAGCATGGTATGGAATACACACAACCGACTCCACAAGCATGATTGGTCCAGCGGTATGGCCTTCGCTTGCCAAGAAACCGTCCATACCAAGCATTATGGACGGAAAACCTAAATTAGGGTTTGCGGCATATTACATGTGCCGCAAACGATCTCAACCATCCACATTCGCAGGCATAGATGGAGGGTGTAGATGTAGACTCAAAGGGCAGGAGCATGTCGACACAATCACCATGTGACCGCCTACACACTCGACCAATCGGTCAAAACCAACCATGATTGGTTACAACAAATTAAATCCGCCTTTGAAAGAGCATGGTCGCGCGGCTTTGAAAGCCAAAATCGGGGTTCAAGACATCGCGCGCGTCCATCTTCTCCGGCACGAATGGAGGGTCCTGATTAGATTGAGCAAGGGTCGGTCACACCGGCATGACCACCGTGGGCCCATCCCCTCCTCCTCGCGGTCGGCCAAGGCACATCATTCCGGCCAACCCAAAACGCACGCCCAAACTCGTGCGGTTACACCTCCCAAATCCTAAAGCGATCTCGACCGCTCAACTTCACCGGATGATTTGGATGGCTTAGATCACGTTTTCATGGGATAATCGGTATAGGTGTGAACACCAACCTACCACCTACACGGTGGTATGATCGACCAAGACCGACCAAGATGGGTCGTCTTGGGGCGCGCGCCCAAACTTGGGATGACACGCGGTTACCAATTCCTTTGCGGTAAGAGATTTCTCGCGCAAACCAATCTCGACCACTCAACTTCACTTAGGACGAATTGGGTGGCTTAGATCACGTTTCATGAGGCGGTAAGACATAGGCATGAACGTCGCCCACCGTCTTCACGCCAAACCAACCGGCCAAGACCGACCAAGCTAGGTCGTCTTGGAAAATGCGCCGAGGAAAGGAGTATGGCGCGCGGCTTCTTGCGGTATCAAACTTCCGTCGCAAAATCAATCTCGACCACTCCCCTTTGACGGTCAAATTGAGTGGCCCGAGATCGCGCTCTCATGAGGGAACGGAATACAGGCGCCTACACCATCATGCCGTCCTCAACACGCATGTATGGTCGGTCCTCTCCAAAATCCTTCCCATGCTTGGTTTCGACCAAGCTGAAGAGTGATGCTTGCGCACCTCTTTAAAAACCCTAATTTCATCAACGGTCGCGAGATGAGTGTCTCAATCATCATCTCATCCAGTCCGACTTCACCTGACTTGGTTATACAACCACAGTCGGGAGTTATTTGGTTAGTGAGCGGTCATTACACATCACTTTACCCACCAGTAATGCGAGACGCATAAAATACACACGATCTTGCACAAGTATCGACTTTACAATAACTTGTGGTTATTCAATTGACGATTACATGCTATCTTTCGTGGATCCACGATCCACATTCCGACATCAATCATGTCACAAACCGGGGATACTAACGCGGGGTATTGGTCTGGCGGTTTACAGGCGTGCAGCGTGCAACGCGCCATCACAAGAACGTGTTAGGGAGTCATGGACGGTTAGAGATGAACAGGGAAAAGTGGGCAAGAGGTGGTCGTGGTATTACCGACACACAACTCCACTACTCCATCATTCCACTACCTCCACTTCCCACGAGAAACGTGAATGAGGCTCAATGACTTGTATAAATAGGTTCTCCGCCCTATTTTCCAACAACAAGGAATAACGGAGACAGAACAACACAAGTTCAGTCGACAGAAACCAAGTGTTGATACCGTCATATTCAACCATCTTGTCACAAGTCATAGCAAGCCAACACCTTCACAATCTCAACACCTTCTTCGCTTCCCTCCCTAAGATCAACCCCATCTCCTTCACTTTGTGACCGAAACAAGTCTGGAACAGCCATTTCTTGGTTTAGGCCGGACTTGCACGATTGATCTCTCGAATCTACAAGCACTCACCGCGCAAAGTGCATTTGTTGTAGGTTTAAATTCATTCCTCATCACACCCCAAATTACCAAATTCAGCGGGAGTAATTTTCACCCATCAACAATTGGCGACCACGGTGGGAGATTGATCTATCGGTTGCATAAAATTGAATCCTCAATTTTTCGGTTTCCATCTCGCAATGTGTCCAGGAAACTACAAAGCGGTTCAGATATCATGGGAAGCATAACTAGAATCTTTGGAGGATGTCTTGGCAAATCAAGCCGTTATCACCGGGAGGCGAGCGAGACATTTCGCCTTTTGAATGATATAGCGGCACAATTACAAGAAGGGTCGATGAGCATCCACTCAAAGACAAGAAATGTTGAATCATTAGTGGGGAGTCACACCTTTACCGGGGAAGAAAAAAAGAGCAAGTAATCACGGGGGACTCGGGAGAGACGAACAACATGGCCCGGTCAGACGAAGACTCGAGGAAACTCCACGGAGGAAAAGACTTTACAGGAGTACTACAATGTCTGCCGGGATAAAGAAAGGGAGCCCGCAGCCTATGGAGCCCTGTTAGAAGATTTGTATTTCAAAACTCTTATTGAAGCACGGAAGGCTGTCCAATCCGCATCGGCCTTCCAACCACTGAAGAAACGCTTGAAGAAGGAGAAATCAATCAGGAAATGCCTGAATACAGAGGATGGGAGCGTTCAATCCGGTCACTCAGCAGTGATATTACGACACCTTCCACATCCCTCTACCTAGGCAAGCGATCCGCAGATATGATGGCACCCACAAATCTTCCAACTTCATCTCTGTTCCACGTCAAAGCCACGGAGAGACATTGCAACGCCCGCTAACGAGGAAAAGCTAGACTCAAGGTACTTACATTTCCCTTCCCGGTGAAGAAGATCCTGGAGCTACTAGAGACGTGGGTGCGAAATGGAGAGTTGAAGCTACCCCGTACGGCGCCCACCTACTGATCAACAAGTAATGGATCAGGAATCTGTCATTACCATCGGTTCCTTCATCACCCCACCGGTGAATGCAACGCTTTGAGGCGCATTGTTCGGGAGAAGCTCGGTTCGAGAGATAGCTTGCGGAGGATTTTCTTAGAGAGGCTACTCCGTTACGATATGGTGAGGCTTCAAAAGGCAAGTAAGTTTTACTCAACAACTTTACAAGAAAGATAGTTTAGAATTCACTTTGGGGACTTAGCATCCCGCACGTGGAGAAAGAGGCTCGGTGATCAAACGCCATGTTTGTTTCCATTCGTACCTCCCTTTTACATAACATTTGCAACTTCATATATGTGCAATCATTCATGACCAAGATGCAAACCTCATTTAAAATAATCTCTTTAAAAAAGTTTGTTCACAAAACTATCTCAAAATAAGCCAATTCAATTACCTATTCAAGACCTAAGTCGGAATAAAATCCTAACTATCACTCAAAAAAAAAAAAAAAAAAAATCTAAAAGGAAAAACAAGTCGGTAGCTACAATCTTTCAAGGGAAGTCCTTCAATGACAACTCATCTTACGGGCAAGAGAGACTTTCATCCTTTGAAGTACAACTGCTTGACTTCGGTTCCTTAGGCAACTTTTCAACCTCTTCTTCTGGCGAGTAAACACGGTATACGAGAAGGGCTCCGTCCTATAATTTACGGAGCTACCGTGGTCAATACACCTTATACGGCCGTCACTTCTACCACCGTGCCGGCGTAGCGAGGAGATATTCCAACAAGTGTAACACCTCCCGTCACCCAGTCGAAAGCGTAGCAAATCCCGATAACTCCTCAAGCGTAACACCTCCCGTCACCGTAGTCAAATCCAAGATAACTCCTCAAGCGTAACGCCTCCGGTAGTCACCGAGAGCAACAACTTTCACTCCCGCATCGGATGAGGAGCCGGAGGGACGAGAGGAGGACCACCATCCATTACCATTTGGACTTGATGGAGAAGCAGGAAGTTCTTGCTAAGACTCAAGCGGATATGGCCGCAACTCGAAAGAGGTATTTACCGCGGACCTCGTGGACCCGATCAAATGAGCGACATCAGATTGAACGGTCTGTCATGGAGATTCCTACACCGGGACCGATCCTCATAATGATCCTCCCGAGGTCAGATGAGTTTACTTTACGAACAAACCATGTAAACCACGCTTGGGGATCGAGGCTCGGCCACGAAGTTCCTTCACCTTGTCAAAGACTTCTTCAACACGAGAAAGATGGTCAGTCAAGAATCATGGAATTCGCAAGGGTAAATCGGGCGAAGAGCCGCTCCGCTTCAACGCTTCCTCCAGCAGAAGCTGCTTCAATGGTCTATCCAAGAGCCGCCTCAATGCTCTCTCCGGGACCCCTGTTCACTTCAGAATCCTGCTTCAACACTCTCTCCAGGATCTACCTCAACGTTCGCACAAGAAGCCACTTTAACATCCTCTCGAGTCGTTTCAACACTCAAGCTACACCAATAATCTGCGCTCCGGTCAAGTTGTCTTTGATGTACTCATTGCTCAACGTGCGTCTCATTCATCCTTCATGAGGATCAGCAGAGCATGAAAAAACTGAAGTCGATAGGAGGAGGGTTATCTGTGGAACGAATATTTTCATATAGTAGAGAGAGCGCGGTGAACAACTCATCATCAATGTTGGCATGTATTTGAAGTTTGTCAACACTTCCACCAGCATTATCTTCAGAAGATATATCAACGGGAGTTCTTTTCTTTCTACCGCAATGAAATAAAAGACAGGAGTTAGAACTTCTATGAAAGCACATGAGAAGTGTAGTCACACACGGCAAGACACAACTCACATCGGAGCACACAATGACCGGTCCAAACATCGTTCAAGTATGTGCAGTATTGATTTTCGATCTCAAGTCCTCAAGACACAAGTCTCAAGGCCAAGTAGGTTTGATCGAAGCACATGGCCGACGTTTGAAGCATGTACGGTGGACCCACTTTCAACCGAAGCAGACACAACAAGCCCACGTTCGATCAAGCGGCGCGATAACCCCACGAACGAAGCATGCGCAATGATCAATCGATTAGGCATATCCCCACGATTGAACGAAGCGGCGCAATAGCCCCTCGGCCGGCGAGTCATCGCAAGGTCGATCCCGGCTGTGCAAGACCGACATCATGCTAGGGGAACACTTTCCTGGGACGTTTCTTGAACGTGACATGCTCGGGCGGGACGACCAGTCTCTCACAGTAACATCTAACTTTGTCTCATAAGTTTTATCTTTACTTTGTCACCATCTCATGCCTACCACACAATAGTGTAACCATTATGTGCTAGGCGGGGGACTTAATGTTGATGGTGGATTTTCATTCAAGGTTAGATTTGTAAAAACCGAGGAAAAATCATGCTACTGACATCTTGTAAAAGATAAAGCCATTTATAAGTGTTGGATATTCCCTCACTTAATTCACCAAGAATGGATCATGTAGCAACAATCCCTTCTTGTGAATTTCATATCGACCTTGTATTTCTGTACTCATTATCGGTGTGGCATGACGACCGAGTGTTACTCTTATAGAGTAACATGAACCTCAAGCACTATAATGAATCATTATCGATGTGTGGCATGAGACTGAGTGTTACTCATATATAGAGTAACACGAACCTCCAAGCACTATAATGAAACCATGTACGAAATACCCCTGCATGCTCGGTGCCGATGCTCGGTGTGTTATATTAGCCCGAGCCCCTCTCGGTGTGTTATATTAGCCCGATTGAGCCCCTCTCGGTGTGTTATATTAGCCCGATTGAGCATCCGGACTTACCGGAATGTATCGGTCTAGGATATGACCGATCGCAGTCATCCAACTCCACAAGCATGATTGGATGACCACGGATCAATTCCATCACCCTAAGCATGGTATGGAATACCCACGGCCTTAGCTTGCCGATATGATTCGATCGCAGTCATCCAACTCCACAAGCATGATTGGATGACCCGAGATCAATTCCATCACCCCCAAGCGTGTATGGAATACACACAACCGACCCCGCATGGTCGACCATTGGCCTTCGCTTGCCAAGAAACCGTCCATACCAAGCATTATGGACGGAAAACCCTAAATTAGGGTTTGCGGCATATTACATGTGCCGCAAAACGATCTCAACCGTCCACATTCGCAGGCATAGATGGAGGGTGTAGATGTAGACTCAAACGGCCGGAGCATGTCGACACAATCACCATGTGACCGCCTACACACTCGACCAATCGGTCAAAACCAACCATGATTGGTTACAACAAATTCGTCCTTTGAAAGAGCATGGTCGCGCGGCTTTGAAAGCCAAAATCGGGGTTCAAGACATCGCGCGCGTCCATCTTCTCGGCACGAATGGAGGGTCCTGAATTAGATTGAGCAAGGGTCGGTCACACCAAAGCGCATGACCACCGTGGGCCCATCTACCTCCTCACGCGGTCGGCCAAGGCACATCATTCGGCCAACCCAAAACGCACGCCCAAACTCGTGCGGTTACACCTCCCAAATCCTAAACCGATCTCGACCGCTCAACTTCACCGGATGATTTGGATGGCTTAGATCACGTTTTTCATGGGATAATCGTGTATAGGTGTGAACACCAACCTACCACCTACACGGTGGTATGATCGACCAAGACCGACCAAGATGGGTCGTCTTGGGGCGCGCGCCAAACTTGGGATGACACGCGGTTACCAATTCCTTTGCGGTAAGAGATTTCGCCGCAAACCAATCTCGACCACTCAACTTCACCGGACGGGTGGGTGGCTTAGATCACGTTTCATGAGACGGTAAGACATAGGCATGAACGTCGCCCTACCGTCTTCACGCCAAACCAACCTAGGCCAAGACCAGGCCAAGCTAGGTCGTCTTGGAAAATGCGCCTGAAAGGAGTATGGCGCGGCTTCTTGCGGTATCAAACTTCCGTCGCAAAATCAATCTCGACCACTCCCTTTGACGGTCAAATTGAGTGGCCCAGATCGCGCTCTCATGAGGGAACGGAATACGAGGCGCCTACACCATCATGCCGTCAACACGCATGTATGGTCGGTCCTCTCCAAAATCCTTCCCATGCTTGGTTTCGACCAAGTGAAGAGTGATGCTTGCGCACCTCTTTAAAAACCCTAATTTCATCAACGGCCATGGATGAGTGTCTCAATCATCATCTCATCCGTCCGACTTCACCGACTTGGTTATACAACCACAGTCGGTCGAGTTATTTGGTTAGTGAGCGGTCATTACACATCACTTTACCACACCGTAATGCGACACTGCATAAAATACACACGATCTTGCACAAGTATCGACTTTCAATAACGCAGTTATTCAATTCAGCATTACATGCTATCTTTCGTGGATCCACGATCCACATTCGCATATCAATCATGTCACAAACCGGGGATACTTATCTGGGGTATTGGTCGGCGGTTTACGGCGTGCGGCGTGCAACGCGCCATCACAAGAACGTGTTAGGGAGTCATGGACGGTTAGAGATGAACAGGGAAAAGTGGGCAAGACCGGGTCGCGTGTATTACCGACACACAACTCCACTACTCCATCATTCCACTACCTCCACTTCCCACGAAACGTGAATGAGGCTCAATGACTTGTATAAATAGGTTCTCCGCCCTATTTTCCAACAACAAGGAATAACGGAGACAGAACAACACAAGTTCAGTCGACAGAAACCAAGTGTTGATACCGTCATATTCAACCATCTTCTGTCACAAGTCATAGCAAGCCAACACCTTCACAATCTCAACACCTTCTTCGCTTCCCTCCCTAAGATCAACCCCATCTCCTTCACTTTGTGACCGAAACAAGTCTGGAACGGCCATTTCTTGGTTTAGCCGGACTTGCAGATTGATCTCTCGAATCTACAAGCACTCACCGCGCAAAGTGCATTTGTTGTAGGTTTAAATTCATTCCTCATCACACCCCAAATTACCAAATTCAGCAGGAGTAATTTTCACCCATCAACACCTGGTGCACTGTCGCTATCCATTGTATGTCCATTGACAGAATACTCCTCGTAAGGTATGGCAACCTGACACCTGCATTCAGAGCGACCACATGACAGTTAATGAAAGCGGTACTACTTTTTTGGTAATTCAATGGATGTTCAAATATTACGATACCTCATAAAGAGTTCGAGAAACTCGCATATTTGTTTTTTCTTTGGATCAATTTCTGCAATACATGCGATAAAGGCCATTAATATGGAATGCACGTTAACTTACATATATTACATATAGTCATTGAATCCAAAAGAACATACCTTCGGGTACTGCCTCTGTTCTTTCATGGCTCCTATAATTATGCAAATACCTTATAAATCTAATCTCATTGGCCATTATTTGACTGGCAGGCAATAAGTTGTGAATAGTTATTTCTGATGGAATTTGCAGGAGGGATATATATTGCTCCACACCGGGAGCATTTAGTTACTTCCCAGCAACGGATCATATGTTTTACCGTTTTTGTTAGGTGTTCCGTTTGACTATAGCCTTTCACCTATAAAAAGAGTGGGATTGAACTGTAAGTTTGTAAGGTTCAATGAGACTATATTGTAAGGGAATTTTGAATGCCTATAGCAATCAGATTCCATTTTTCGTCAGGATTTAAAAATAATAATAATCATTATTAGGTCTTTCCTAACGGAAATGGTAATACGATTTTCCGTTTTCTGAAATTTATTTTTGGTATATAAAACGTCCGTATCTTCCATTAAGCCAATTTCATGGACAAAAACTTCCATTCTCCATAGTAAATCGTATCCTGGATCTTCCATTGAACCAATTCCATGGACTAAAACTCCCAAGTCATTTTGAAAGTTACATAAAATCTGGAAAAAGTTGCATAAATTTGAGTCATCTGACTTGTATGTCAGTTCACAGGAAACCTCGTGATTGGTGGAGCTTCTATAAAAAAATAATAGACTCGCTGCAGAAGTTTAGGATATAAAAGGATGATCATAATTGAACTGTTTAAATTTCGATAACATAGCATCTAGGATGATACGTATTAAGAATGCATACAGTTCTGTAATACTACCAACCATTTTTGTTAATGATTGTTTGCACCTCACTATCAAATGCAACAAAAATAGTTGAGTTGTTACGGTTCTGGACTTTGAACCGCAGCATGAACCTGTTTCAACAATGATTAGAAATACTTTATAATTCGCTTGATATATTAGGGAATACAGAGTTTTTTCTACACCGAATTCTATAACAGTACCTGGGTATGGGTTCATCGATATTTGCTTCGCACTTTGTGCACGACCAATCACCCTCTTCTCCAACTAATTTTGTTGCGCAGTTGCTGCATCCCCAGTAGTGTACCAACCACCATCAGTCAAAAACCGATTAGCGGTTACACGACACAAAATTTTATTTTGTTCCTGCAGTAACCCCTAAGTTAGAAACATACACACTTTGTGGTTGGACATTTCAAATAAAAATGGGTTCCAGATAGAAATGTACATTACAACCGCCATCCCATTTGGCAACCAATAATTCAGAAATTGTTTTCCTGTTGTCAAACAACAAAAGTGCAACTGTCGATATCCCTCTTTTGGTAGGCAGGGTTATTTGACGGGGGGTGTTGGTCGGCAGCATCTGCAAAGCTCACTATGAGTACATCGATCTGTATGTGGAGGAATCCTAAACTCGAAAAGGGGAACATTAGATGGTTGGGTTACCTTTGTCGCATATCCACCACTTCAGGAAGCTCCATGTTGAAATACACCTTGGTGGAATTCGTTGATGACAAAGATAACTTCCCTGGGAAGAGGTTGGGGTTGTAAGGTTTTTGTATACTTGTATAAATCAAGGGATCCTGGTATCGAAGTAATAAATATCATCCATGGCTTACCTAGATATTTTTTAACATAGCACCCCGTTACCACAACTATAACTGGTGCAGGCTCAATGCCGTGTTGGTCCAAGTTTCGGCTCAGCTCGCTTGTGGCATCACCCCCACAGAGTAATCTTTACATTTACACCGTTGTACAAAGAAAAAAAAAAAAAAAAAAAAGGTCAAGATCAGCGACCTTCCAACTTGCTGAATTGAACATCAAGTATTTTAGGAACATTTTGATGAACATATACCATCAAGTTCTGAAGATTTAGGTCGCGCATAATGGACCGTTGGCCATTTTCTCTCTTAATTTCTTGTAGAGTCGTTAGGCTTGTCAGAACACCGACCACATCTGCTCCACCATAATAAGTGTAAATAATTTTAAAATTTAGGGTCATCACTAACGCTATGCAGAAGGTGAAGTTTCGAAGTGCTTACCTGTAAGATATGTGTTTGAAGAACATGATTCTAGCAGGGCGAATCATTTTTAACGGGGCGGATTTATTTTTTTTCGGCCGCAAGATTCAACTTGCTAAGTGAATAAGCTACTCCCTCGTGGAGTAGCGGCTCAAATTTCAATATATATTTTTTCGGAACAACTCCATGCAGCTGATCTCCCCGTGACAGTAAAAATGATAGATAAATAGTTGGAGGAAGGGACTGAAAATTTTTTCAAAGCGTAGAGAACACACTAATGGTGTTACTTACATTTTCGTCTATCATCAAGAGGTCCAGGCTTTGGACCTCATTGGTCCCAAAAAAGTCTACTTCATTCCAAGTTCTGGAAATCATGACTCTAGTCATCCAGATTTCCCCTTCGTCCATATCAGGCAGCTGCTTGAAGCTCTTGTAGGTGGGTTTTGGAACAGTTTTGGAGGGGCTACATTTGATTTGGTTCACCATTAGTGTGGTCTGCATGTTTTGAGAACATGATTAGCAAGACTTATTTTTTAGGTAGTCAAATATTCAACCAAATCATCATGGTGTTAACAAAAACAAATATTCAACCAAATCATCATCTTACCGATTGATTTTAGGGTATAAAACAAAAACAGAAGGCACTGATAATAAATTTGGATGATCAAAACAGACTGAACCAAACAAACCGGAAAACAATACCTGGTGTTTGAGCGAAGTCGTATAACAGCAGGAGTGGTCACCAACGAAAATGGTGATATGGTATTTTGTAAGTTTGCCCTAGATTTGAGAAACGATTGTGAACAACAGGAGTGGTCACCAACGAAAACAGTGATATGGTATTTTGTAAGTTTTCCCTAGATTTGAGAAACGACTGTGAACACAGGGGAAATTTCCGTGAGCTTTATATAGGCCAAAGCCAAACCCTGGGTATCATGAATAAAAGATTTTCAGGAGCAAATTTTGGGAATCTGGGATCAGGGTTTGAATGATTATCAGTATTCGAATATGTAACGGCATCAGTATTGATTTCGAATATATCAACTCTGGAAGATGATATTAGGTTTGTTTTCAAAATCTAGGGTATCTATAACGGTTGTAGCATCTTCTTTGAATATTAACTCTGGAAGATTCTATTTAGGGATCCATCATTATTATTAATAGAAATAAGTAAATTTATTTGTTAACAATCGCCTTAAGTGCCTAAATTGTAACCGTCATTTAAGTGTGTATAAATCTTATAACCCAAAACACATTAGTTGATCGATATGGACCGTCCTTTATGTGTCCCAACTATAGATAGCCGTTGATGCAGGAAAATACCATTCTAAATTGTAACCGCCTCAATCTTATAACCCAAAACACATTAGATGATCGATCTGGACCGTCCTTTATGTGTCCCAACTATAGATAGCCGTCGATGTAGGAAAACACCATTGTCCCTTATAATATAGATATGTTGAATTAATTTTTTTTATTTTAATCATAAATGCTCAAAATTAATATATTAGTTTTCTTTGCCATTTCCAAAACTTTTTTTCCTTACAAAAGATTTTACAAATATACAACTTATTATATTTTATTCCATAAATATGTTGAGTTGTTTTTTTTTTTTATTTCAGTCATAAATGTACGAAATTAATATAGTATTTTTATTATTTTCTGCATTTTTTATTATAACTACATGAAATTATAAAGTTCACGGTTTCTCTCTCATGTTTTATTATAAAGTTCACGGTTTCTCTCTCATGTTTTTCGTCCGGCGAAAAACTCCGGTGCTTGGAAACTCATTCCAATCATGGTTTCATCATGATTTTGCCCGATAGTTTTTATGTTTTGCTTTCCCATTTGATTTCCTTATCACGCTTTCCACGTTTTCTGCATTTTTTCGTCGTTTTTTAGCCTTTCTTTGCAGCGTTTTTGGTTTTTCTAGGGTTCAGGCTGTTTTTCCTTCATTTAGGGTTTTATTTTTGCTCCCATGCCGAGAATCACACGTTCTTCTTCTCGTGCTTCCTTGTGCGCACCTTCACCCCAACTCCCCTACCTCTTCCATGACTTTTAAAGACAACTCTCCTTCTTCAGCAGCAGCCGTCTCCGTCAACGTGTGCCATTGTCCTTTCAAGAGCCTCCATGGATGCCCTGATGGAGTTCATGGAAGAGGTTACGTCAAAGGGTCATTCCTGAAACACCTTCATGACAAACACCTCTTCTCGGAAACCAGTAAGGCCATTGTCCGTGATTGATTGCTAGGGATTTGAAGGTTTATCGTGATTTGGAGAAGGCTCTCTACTCCCTTCAAATGTGGTTTTGCAGCAAATGTATGTATTTACATGCTTGGTCGAAATCCTGCAAGGGGAGAGAAGGGATTGTTCATGACTTCGTTTCAGGGCCCTGTAATGGGGAAGGGGATGACTTTTTGATCCACGGTTTGGACAAGCCAGGAGAGGTGATGGAGGTGTTGCAGGACGTGAGAGTTGAAGTTGCTGATGATGTGGTTGATGCAGGTTCAGGTAGGATTGACAGTGGTGCAGTTGAGTTTCTATCTACGGATTTACTTAATGATGTGCTTCAACGACAAATCCCTACAGTCACTTGCATCCCCCACAAATGCAGACTTGCATTTTCCAGGGCTCTTAAGGTATGTCTCGATCGGATTATTGCAAGTCCAGGTAATCTGTTAGTTTGGCTTCGATTGTTTTTTCTCCCCATTTGTACTCTGTCCTTATATCAACCGAAGAGCTCCGCTGAACGGAAGTCCGGTAACCGTAAACGACTACAAGTGGCAGCTATTCTACAGGCGCTTATGGATTGGAAGGAGCCAAATGGGTGTTCAGTTTTGATTAACAAGCTGCTGCAACAACCTATTAAGTGGGGCTCTAGGAAAACTGATGAGAAGAAGATAGATGACAAACAGCTTGGGTCAGCTATTATATCCTGTCAACGGAAGATCAACGTAGGGCACTTCGCAGATGTTATACGGATTTTGTCTTCATCTGGTGTTTCCCCTTACGATGAGAAGACTTATCTAGACTTGCTAGATAAACATCCGTTAGCATCCTCCCCTGAGGTCCCCACAGACGATATCATTGCAGATCCCATCTTTGTGGATTCCAAGGATGTTTTGGGATCTATTAAAAGTTTCCCTAAAGGTACGTCGTGTGGTCGGGATGGTCTACGGGCGCAACACTTAGTTGATGTTCTTAGTGGAGCGGCGGCAGCAGTGGCGGATGACTTGCTTGTATCTATCTCTGGGTTGTCAACCTTTGGTTGGCTGGAAAATACCCTAGTGTTTTGGGCGAATACATTGCTAGCGCCCCGTTGACTCCTTTGCTTAAGCCGGGAGGAGGTCTTAGGCCTATTGCAGTCAGTACAGTTTGGCAGAGATTAGTTTCTAAGGTGGCTGCTTTTACTGTTGGAAAGGACATGACTTCTTATTTAGGAGATTGCCAATTTGGGGTTGGTGTTCCTGTAGGAGGGGAAGGTATTTTACATGATGTAAATCACCTTTTAGAAATGAAGGGTCACTCGGAAAATATGTCAATGTTGTTAATTGACTTTTCTAATGCTTTTAACATGGTGAGCAGATCTCAGCTCATTAAGGAAGTCCGCCTTCATTGTCCAGGTATTTCTCGCTGGGTAGAGTTTTGTTACTTACGACCGGCTAAGCTTTACTATGCCCAATATATTTTGTCTTCTTCTCTTGGTGTGCAACAAGGCGATCCTCTCGGGCCCTTGTTATTTGCATTGACACTTCACCCCTCAGTGAAGACCATTGCTTCTCGATGCAAACTCGACTTGCATGCCTGGTACCTTGATGATGGAATAATAGTTGGGGATACTTTAGAGGTGGCTAACTCTTTGCGTATAATTGAAACTGAAGGACCAGACAGGGGATTACATCTCAATATAAAGAAGACGAAAGTCTTTTGGCCTTCTATTGATCCCAGGAGTACAATGGATGGTTTTTTCCCTCCGGATATTGGTAGGCCTTCTAAGGGTGTTAAACTTTTGGGTGGTCCAGTGAGTTTAGATATGGGCTTCATTAGCGACATGTTGTTGAATAAGGTGCACAAAACTATTCAACTAATAGGCGCGATTAAAAAAATAAAGGACCCTCAAAGTGAGATGCTTTTACTTCGCAACTGCACTGGCGTGTCTAGACTTTATTTTTCTATGCGAACTACTAATCCGGCTGCTCTACAACCTACCACCGATCTCTTTGATGACCAGCTTTATCAGTACTTGAGGCTTCTGATTACTGGAGGTGGTGCAGGTTTTGGACCTTTACAGAAGAGATTAGCTACCTTACCTATTAAGGATGGTGGACTTGGCATTTATACCATGGCTGATACTCGTGCTTACTGTTATCTTGCTTCTCAAAGCCAGACTACTTCAGTGCAGAAAGTGATCCTTGGCAATTTATTCTCAACGGACAAAGGTTCAGCTTATCAGTTGGCTCTTCAGACCTTCACCCAGGTATGTGGATTACCGTCTACTTACAGTGTCGATGATATTGCCCCCCCCTTCCATGCATTCCCTGGCAGTAGTTTATTTTGACGCAGGTAAGAAGCAAATCCCAGACCAATTTCATATGTCTGCAAGAGATGCCATCCTATGGCAATGTAACCGTGTCAAGCATGCTCAAGACTATCTTTTGGCGGTTCCCATTAGTGGGCTTAATCAATGCCTTGGACCTAGACAATTTAGAGCTGTGCTTTGCTATCGTCTGGGTATTCCTTTGTTTGTTGAGAATAGTTTATGCCCAAGTTGCAACAAGTCTATGGATATTTTTGGAGATCACGCGCTTCATTGTGCTAAAGATATTGGATATAAATTTCGCCATGATGTTGTTCGTGATACTGTCGTAGACATTTGTTACAAGGCTAATGTTCCTGCGCGCAAGGAGGTTTCTCTTGGTCTTCAGTCGGATGATGGCAAAGATCTAAAACCTGCTGATATCCTTGTCCTTAACTGGGAAAATGGGCAAGATGTCTGTATGGATGTTACATGTGTCTCTCCATTCACTGGTGATGGTGTTCGCTCTTTCGCTCCTGGTAAGGCTATTTCTAGTGCGGTTTCACGTAAACGTACCAAATACTTGGACAAGTGTGCTGCGCATGGCTATGGTTTGTGTGTTCTAGCCTTCTCTACCCTAGGGGAGCTCGGTGAGGACACTCTGATTTTTTTCAAGCGTCTAAGGAACTGTTTGGTTAGCAATGACGCTAGTAGTGGCTTACGTAGTTTCATTTTTTATCATTTAGGCGTTGAAATTCAAAGAGGAGTTGGGGCCCAGCTTGTCGCTAGGTTGCCAACCAAAAGCTTTGTGTAATTCATTTACTAATAATATCCAGTAAATTTAAATAAATAAAAAAATTATAAAAGATTAATATAGTAATCTTTTTTGTTTGTCACAAAAGGTTTTAAAAATATAAATATCATTTTTTTTTTGAATTGATTTTTATTTTATTTTAACAAAAGGTTTTAAAAATATAAATATCATTAATTTATCCATAAATACGTTGAATTGATTTTTATTTTATTTTATTCATAAATGTAAGAAATTAATATAGTATTTTTCTTTATTTTCTGGATTTTTTATAATAACTACATGAAATTATAAAAGATTCAAAAAATATAAATTATATTATTTTATTGCATAAATATGTTGAATTGATCTTTTTTTATTTTAATCATAAATGTCCAAAATTAATATAGTATTTTTCTTAATTTTATGAATTTTCACAATAAATACACGAAATTAATATAACAGTTTTTCTAAATAATGAGGGTCGTCCGTCGAGTGTGTCCCAACCATCCACCCAATCTACACCGCACATTGTCAGATCAACGCACCATATCTAACAAAATTTCATCCGACGATTACGAATGGTTTTTCAAAGATCCAATAAGAGCGCGAGGTTACGCTCACCAACCAATATGAGAGAGGGTAAGCTCCACCAGTGCTATTTTTATTCTGGAGTGAGGGTTGGTATTGAGTTTTTAGGTTGTTGATAAATATTTGAAGTTCATACTAACACCTCATTTGGTTGGAAGAATTGGAATCCTTGGAATTCAATTATGGGGTAATCCAATTCTTAGAACTGAGTTCCAAGGAATTTAATTAAAATATAAAAAATTAGGGTTTGGTTGAGGTAATTCAATTACGTTTGTTTTTTTATCATGGAATCCAAATTTATTGCACTATTAGACCAATGCAATTGAAGTCTATCATTTTTGAGGGAATTGGAATCCTAGTAATCAAAATTCTTAATTACATATAATTGATTTGTGTTGTTTGGTTCAAGGAATTGGCCACTTTCCCCCATAATTGGATTACAAACAATTCAATTCCTTGAACCAAACATGTTCTAAAGCTATTACACTAAAATTAAATTTTATTGTTAAAATTGTTAGAGCACTGCTCGGTCGAACTCGCAAGCGTTGCTATCTCAAGCTTGTTTGTCAAGTTTAGTTGCCAAAACTATAAGTCTTGATTTCTAGTCTACTTATAGCTAAGTCTCGGACTAGGATAGAAAGTGTAGTTGAGCTCTAGAATCCACGACGTTCATCATACAAAGACGAAGAACTACTCAAGGAACTGGTGGAACTTCATCGACTAAAAGGTATGTGGAGACTTGAACATATCTATCACTCAAAAGTCTATCTACTATATATCCTATCTTGAGACAAAAGTCGTATTGCAATATAAACTTCGATTATACACATTTGCTATTTCGAGCCGAGTTTATCTCGCTTATCTATTTCTCGAAATATGTGTTGGTAAGCTTTCGCTTTGGCCAAGTTCATCTTTACAAGTGACGAAAGTCATGTTGATTATTTCAATATCTTGAAAATCGCTTTGATTAAGAATGGTGTGAGAGTAACCTCTATTTAACATCCTCTAAGAATGTTTCAATGATTGAAATGAGAGTTTAGAATATATAACCTTGAATGGATATAAACATTGTATGTGAACTCATACTTGTGTAAGTCCAAAATCCTTGAACCAAAGTATGCGTACTTTGCTGCTCAGGATAACCGGAACTAAAGTCCGCGTACCTGTACGCGTACTTTCGGAAGTTCACGTCCCGTGAATTTTTGCTGGAGTTTGTGAACTGAAAACAAACTTAATCCGGGTACTTAAGTATGCGTACAAGTATGCATACTTGAGTGGGTTATTATATAAACTAAGGGATGCATATTTGCAAACCGTGGCTATAAAGTTCATGAATCAATTCGAGTGAATCAAAATCGTTTTTGCTTTGATTGTGTCTTGTATACTTCTATGAGATCTAAGCAATTGAACAACTCTCTAACTAGTTCTTTTGAGTCATTTGAACTAGTTATGGTGAAGATGAATATGGTTGATATGAAAGTGCTCATATGGATAACCATTTAGTTAACTACCGTTGAACCAACTAGGTGTACACGTTTAGGTACGGTTACACAAACCTAAATGAACGTGCATTTCATTTGTGTATAACAAGTTAAGTTCGATCTAACGGTTGAAAGATATTAGCTTGAATCTAATCAGGTTTTCATCTAATGGTGAATATTGAATGCTTTGTTACCAAGGTAACTTAGATTGCAAACCCTGATTTGGAGACTATATAAAGGAGAACTCTAACAACTGGGAAACCTAATCCCCACACCTCCTGTGTGATACTAGTTGTATAAGCTAGAGTCGCTTCTCCTTTAACCCTGTAGGTTAACAACTTGAAGACTTCATTGGGATTGTGAAGCCAGACCCAACTATTTTCTCTGTAGTTGCGTGATCTGATCTTGCTGTTTCTATAGTATTTGAGTACAATCGTAAGATTGGCTTGAGATTAATTTCTACGATAGGCAAGATAGAAAAGTAGTCACAAACACCTTCGTATCATCGTTTGTGATTCCACAATATCTTGTTTCGCTAGTCGATTAAGATTATTGTGAGGTGATTGATAATTCTAGGCTGTTCTTCGGGAATATAAGTCAGGGTTATCAATTGGTTCCTGTTCACCTTGATTTATCAAAAGACGGAACAAAACTCGTAGGTATTTCTGTGGGAGACAGATTTATCCATTCCTGTAGACTTTTCTGTGTGATACAAATTTGTTTATTAAAGTCTTCGACTTTGGGTCGTAACAACTCTTAGTTGTGGGTGAGATCAGCTAAGGGAATCAAGTGCGTAGTATCCTGCTTCAGAGATATAACGAGCGCAACTGTAACTTGGATCAGTGTGAGATTGATTGGGGTTCAACAACAGTCCAGACTGAGTTAGTTTGTAGTAGGCTAGTGTCTGTAGCGGCTTAATACAGTGTGTGTTCAATCTGGACTAGGTCCCGGGGTTTTTCTGCATTTGCGGTTTCCTCGTTAACAAAACTTCTGGTGTCTGTGTTGTTTCTTTTCCGTATTATATTTTGTTATATAATTGAAATATCACAAGTTGTGCGTTGAATCAATCAGTTGGGAAATCCGACCTTTGGTTGTTGATTAAAATTGATTGATCCTTGAACATTGGTCTTTGGTACCGTTCAAGTTAATTTCTCTTGTATTCAATTAGGCTCGTAAATTTCTATTTGCTTGAGTAAGTATTGAATCGAGAAATTGAGATATAACTCCTTGATATACTTTTTATTAAGATTGAGTATGACTGTCTAGTTGATTCTCTTAAAAGTATATTGGAGTTAGTCCATATAGGTTGCTAAGCGAATTATTGGGTGAGGTTGTTGTACCCCCACTTTTTCAAAAATACTTCAAACTAGTTATTAGATTTACTAATCAATAAGTTGGACTTCACCATCTTCATGATGGTTGTTAGCAAATTAATGATTTTGTTATTTATCTTTCATTTGTTTCTTTAACTTGTTGTTTATCATTGCGTCGGTTGTCATTGCCGGAAAAAATTCTCTTGAGAAAGAAGACTTTATTTAAGAGATGTTGTTAGAGCACTACTCAGTTTAACCATCAAGCGTTGGTATGTCAGGTTTAGTTCGAAAACTCACCGCTTGAATTGCTTAACTGATCATTATGTTAGGCTTAATACATAAGAACATCGAGACATGCTACAAGTATTCATTGGAGACTTGAAGACGTATTGAAGATCAAACGAAAGCATCATCCTTCATATTGAGGTTAATAAATATAGACAATGACTTATTCCATTTATATCAAGTTTACATTCATTTTCATTGAAAATATAACATGTAAAGTTTGTTTCCATGGCTTTAGTATTTAAATTACTTGATCATTATATATAAATATAGATTTAAGAGGAATGCTATACATTAGTTGTTTCTAAAATTTATTGCATCGAGAGACGTGGTATAATTTTCTATACTTTCGTGATTTTGATTTAACACTAATATTGATTAATGATGAGCTTTCAACTTGAATCGTGCTTTGGATATCGTGTTAGAAGGTTATTTCTTTGACTATGTCCACAAGGTATGTGAAGACTGAAACATTCTATTTTACTCACTATCTTACCATACTATCTATTTGAGACCATGCCATATGACTTATAATAGATTTATTGCAAAGAAGAAATTTTGAGTCAAGATTGTCTTGTCAAACATCTCAAAATATGATTCAAGCATTGAATCAAAGGTCTTTAACAATATTAGTTCGAAACAATTTATTAATTGTTCAAGAATTAATTTATGGATCAATTGAAAATTGCCCAAGCAATGATTTTATCATTTGGGAATGTTTCAAACATCATTTTTTTTTTTTAAACTTCTAATATTTCGACTCAGGGTAGGTTGGTGAACCATCTTGCAAACCATAGATATCTGAGTTTGTGAAATATAGGAAGGTTGGTGAACTAGTTCGCAAACCATAAGTTCAGAATGAGATAGTTCATGAACCCGGTTTTCGAACCATGGTGATCTGAATTTTTAATACTGGTGTAAAAGGCTAAGCAATTGGCGAACCCGGTTCACAAACGGTGTCCATCTGAGTTCTCAAGCCGAGTAGGGTTGACGAACCTGGTTCACAAATCACTGCACCCAGACTCAAGAACTATGACTTCCGGTTCACGAACCGTTTCACCAATGGTCCCAGTAAAACATTAGCAGATGCTTAAAGACTTGTTTTTTTCCAAATATGTTGAACATTGCTATGACTCTGATAAACACCTCTAAGACACCATTGATCACTAAAACACTTGTGTATGTGCATCATAAACACACTCTTAAGTGTTTAAATGAACATCAAATTGCTAATAGTTCATAAGGCATATTATCCAAAGAACGATCATTATTCACGTTCCGTAACCAGATCATGTGCATATTTTTCTATGTGATTGAAAGACTAATTTTCACATGCTTACTTCAAACCCTAATTAGAATTTTATCTAAACAGATAAAGTGTTTGCTTGAAACTTAAGTTATCTTACCTTGAATTCTATGCAACCCTTGGTCTTGAAAATCTATAAGTAGATATGCTTTTTCAACTGGGAAAACCAATCCCTGACAATTTTGTGTCCTAGTTGATAGCTAGAATCGTCCTTTATTGACCTAGGTTTTCTCTGAGAAACATAATTAGGTTTACGACTAAAAGACTTCGCTTTGGGGATTCGTGAAGCCAGGTCCGACTATCTTTTATCTTGATAGTTTGTGTATCCTGATCTTGTTGTTTTGTTATCGAGGTTTTCGTAATCTCTTTCAGGAAAGATAAATAGAAATCGCAAAGTTCTATTCGTCTCACACTTTGTGATTCCTCAAGATAGATATTTGAAAACTTTTTTTAAATTGATTATTTCAAGATTGTTCTTGAGAGTAGTTAAAGATCCAGGATTCTCAGCTAACTGAGTGTAACTGTTCCGAATTGTGAAGTTTGTTAGCTTTATATATTGCAAACAGATTTCAATCGTTGACCTTTGATCTAACGGGAAATCAAATAGGATTTTGTGTAGTTAAGAGAAATATTAGTATCAAAATTCTTCATTTAGGTTGCAACAACTCTTAGGCTGTAAAGGATGTCAGCTAAGGGAATCAATTACTTAAATCCTTGTGAGGTTCAAGACATGTAAAGAACACGACTGTAACTGAATCACTTGGTGGGTGGATTCATTATCAACTATATTCTAGTCCAAAGTCTGATGGTAGGCTAGTGTCTATAGCATCTTAATATAGTTGTGTGTTCAAATCTGGACGAGGTCCCTGCTATTGCGGTTTCCTCGTTAGCAAAACTTCCAGTGACTTGTGTTTTCCCTTTCCGCATTATATTTTTCATATTTATAATTGGATTTACATATGTAATACATATTCAATCTTAGCATATACGTCCAAATTATTTGTGATCGATTAAGAGGCTCGTTCTTGTAGAATTCGTATCTTGCAAGATAGATAACAAGTTTCATACTTGGCAGAATTCTGATTGGATTATTTGGATACGACTAGATTGATCTTGGATATTTATTTTTGGGATCGTCCAAGTACTATTCTTAACAATCAGGTTCACAGACTTTATTGTCTAGACTTTTTGATTGAGAAGAGATAGAGATATAAACTTTATATACATATTGTCAAGGATCATTAAGTTGGTCAACTTTTTGTCCATACACGTTGCAGAACAAAAAATCCGACGGTGTACTTGGTACCCTCTCTTTTTCATAGAGAATAATAAAATAAATATATAATGTTTAATATATAATATTTATAAAATATAGTCGGTGGCGGCATAAAAACTGCCCAACATCGCTAGTTCAGTATAACTATCGCTAAGAGGCAAAGCCACTAGGCTCCCTCCGCCGCTTGGCAGATGATCAATCATTTTTCACATTTTACCATAGTGGAAAAACGTGTTTGCCTATTCACCTGGCTTAGAAAAAATTTGTTGTTGGAACTAGCATTAGGTCGGTTCCTATGGAGGAGGCAAAACCTCAAGTTTGCCATTTTTGCACCCATTATGGGAATGGCAAAGTGGCAAATTTGGCACTTTGCCATGCCAGGTCGAGTCTCGATCGCTCGGTGTAATCTACACTGAATGATCAAGAGTCAACCGCCATCGGTGTACACTTGGCCGCCCACTGTATCTCATCCAACGTCAATTTATCACCCTATAAATACAATATTCAATTTCTTTTCAACTCACACCATTTCTTCAATCTTCATTCTTTCACTCCACAAATCCAATATGTCAGTTCGAGGTCGCAGATTTAACTTAGCTGAAGATGAGTGCATTTGCAGGAATTATGTTCTTGTCACACAACGTATGGTCAATGGTGCACAACAACAACAACTTACTATATGTCAAAACATATTTCAGAGATTTTAAGAAGAAACATTGAACCTCAATAATCGAGACACAAATTGTTTGTGTTATCACTTCCAAGTAATCAGCAAGGATGTGATCCTGTTTGTTGCTGCACTTATCGAAGGCAATCGAAACCGAGTAAATGGTTAAAACAAATTTGATGTGGATCAAATGTGTCGAGTTGAATGGCGCAACATAGTGGGATTTTTTTTCAATTCATTTAGTTGTTATCAAATCTTGAGAGTGTTCCCCAAATATGATGCATTAAGATTAACATTTGTATGATGCATTTAATCAAAGATTTAAAGTTATTATTAAATCTTAATTAAGTTAAGTTTAATTTTAATATATTAAACTAGTGCATCTTTTATTAAGTTTGATAACCTAATTTTCGAATTTTAATTTGCATTAGTACCTCTTTCATAAATTTAGATAATAAGATATAAACTAGACATCCATAACTTACAATAAAGACTTTAAAAATAAAAATTAGGGACAACGTTCTCCATGTTGTTTATCTTCTTCATTTCAACAAACTTCCAATCAACGCGCTCACGAAAGAAGTTTCCTTTGTTTATCTTCTTCTTTGCCTTCAAATTTTCTTTGCCTTGAACTTTTATTTGTCTTTTCTTGGTTGGAGGTTTGATTTGGTTAATATCCAAAACTTGTAAACTTTTTTGGTTTTTACCTATTTCTTTATAATTGTCACATATCTTACTAACAACTTCTTCAAGCACCACTCCCGAAAAATGAAATTGGGTAGCCAAGTCTAGTTGGGATTCAAACTTTGCCATTTGAATTATTTTGGAAGAAAAAATAAAAAAAAATAGGGAAAAAATTTTGTGTTTCAACTTTACATTTTTATTACGATAGAGAATGTTGGAGATTCAATCCACCGAACAGTAGAGATTACACCGTTAGCGGTTGACACTAACCACTAATGGTCGAGACTCGACCGCTTAACAATTTTTCCATAATGGCTCGGCTAGTTTTGCAGGCCCCCTGGCGTGGCATATGAGTGGGTTAGCCACCCCACCGGAACCGGCCTTAGGTTGGTATCCTTACCACAACTGGTTAGGTTGTTGAAACGCTCAAAAGTTGTTAAATCTAACGGTGAAATCTGCTATTGTAGTGTAAGTCACAATGGGATTGTACACGCCATCACCTTGACAAGAAATCCTTGTATTTGAGAAATTAAAAAAAAAAAAACGGAGCCAATTTCTTCATCCTTGAGTTTTCCCTTTTTTCCTCAATTTCCAGCTGTAACTTAAAGGTATCCATTAATAATACAAATTTCTGATTTTATCATTCTCAATATCTCAGTTATCCCCTTCTTGAAATTTGAGGGCAACATCAATAAAACTCCCTCCAAATATCCAGATCTAGGGCTTTATCTTCATATCTCATCAAGTTTTGGTACTCTATTGCCAAATCCAGAGTAAATTCGGAGTAATTATTGGATTAGGGTTTTGGATCTGTTCATGTGATGATAAATTCATCTTGATCCGGTAAATTTTGGAGGAATTTGGGAATTTCAGATAGATATACATAAGTTTGGTTAAATTTAGGTTAAAATGCCTGTAAAAAGTGCGCAGTCGTCGTATAGGGATCGAACACAAGAGTTTTTGACAGTAACAGAGAGATTAAAGAAGAGTTATTCGCCGGGAGGACAAAATAATGTTACAAGTAGTAGTAATTCAAGACCTGAAGGTCCTCGATCTGGAATTTCTATGCAATCTGAGTTTAATAAAAGAGCTTCTAAAATTGGTTATGGAATTCATCAGACTTCACAAAAGCTTGCAAAACTCGCTAAATGTAAGTATAAGTGTTTAATTTTATCAATATTACATTGAAAAATGTGGGTGTCCAACTTTTTTTATACAGATTCATTAACATGATTATAATGGGTCTTGGGTCTTGTACTGATTATAGTTGGATAGATTTTTCATTAGTTTTTATAAGGCACACGAGAAGCATTGCTATTCTTACAAAGAGAAATTTCAAATTCACCGGAGGAACAAACCACACAAACTGGGTTACTGGAAGTACCTGAAGCACTAATACTAGATGACACTGTGGGTGTTCGTAAATACACGTTGGTAGTAGGTAGAAGTAGGGGAGCATTTGTTGGGGGCTGGTTAAATATAGGATTGAGCTTCCTGCACACATTGTTGCTAAATGTTATGCTGTTTGTATAGGGATCTGATTATTAGGATTGATGAGGGAAAAAAGCAAATTATATTGCTCGGGAGCAGATAATTTGTCCATCCTATTATATGTAACCCTACTGTAGTCCAAGTTGTTGCTGGTTGTTGGTATATTCGTTTAGTGAGATGGGTGGTTGCATGCGCTATTCGTTTGGGTATGCTATTAGCTATGATGCTAATGTTCTTTTAATTCTTGTGTGGCAGAAATTTAACCTGCTGTACATCACTAGATTTTATAGCAGTATTGTTTTCCGCTTTGTTTGATGGTCCTACTTTTTGATCCACCAGTCTATGTGCGTAATAGTTTTGCCAAGAATTTGGTTATTTAGCTTATTTTAAGTTGAAAGTAGGCTTTTCTGTGTGGATATATGGGAATTGATGTTTAAACAAAATGATTCAATATTCATGCACTTTGACATATTCCCTATGTTTGACGTGTTATTTTAATGGATTAAGTCTTCCTTTCCGCTTAAAGGAAATCTGCAAATACGATAAAATTTCAAAGTTTCTCTAACGAGTCAATTCTGATGTATAAACTACTGCAATGGATGATGTCGTCTCTACATGGATGTTGTCGCCTCTACAATATGATATAAACTGCTGCAATGGATGATGTCTGCCTCTACAATATGATATTCTTGTTTGCAATGCATATATATATATATATATAACTGAAAACTGTTCTTTTCCTCTAGCACTATGCTTGTCAAAAACGCATAATTTAAATATTTCGAGATTCAAAGAATAATCACACTCCTTAAGTTGAAGTTGCTGATTTGTTCGTAGCTATAAGCCTATAACCTAGAGCAAGGGCTCGCTTTGCTTCCACCAATTCTTTTTTTATCAATATGCTCTGCTAACTCCAGTTCATCTGTTATAGTAAAATTTTTGGCTTCCACTAAGCTACAAAAATCCTGACTACGGTTTCCAATTTACATTGCAGTGGCAAAGAGAACATCAGTTTTTGATGATCCAACTGTGGAGATACAAGAGTTAACAGCGGTTATTAAGCAGGACATCACTGCATTGAACTCAGCAGTGGTAGATCTGCAGCTTGTATGTAACACCCAAAATGATAGTGGGAACATCTCCAAGGATACCACCAGTCACTCAACCACAGTTGTAGATAATCTGAAGAATCGCTTGATGAGTGCCACTAAAGAATTTAAAGAAGTCCTTACTAAGCGTACAGAGGTGCTGTATTTCTTGTCTATCTGCCGTCATGTATATGATCCCAGTAGTTCGTACATATGATTCTGTCTCTGAGATTGGTTTTACCTTTTGTTACCCAGAACTTGAAAGTTCATGAAAGCAGAAGGCAGTTATTTTCTTCCACTGCTTCAAAGGAATCTACCAATCCTTTTGTACGACAGCGTCCATTAGCTGGGAGGGGAGCTGCTAGTTCCTCTGCTGCACCTCCTGCTCCATGGGCCAACGGACAAACTTCGTCATCCCAGTTATTTCCTAGGTATGCATATATTACTCTTTAAGTTTTGTTGTCTGTGATACGTAAATTGGCCAAATATGAAGAAAGTCTAATTCTCTGATGTGAAAATCATTTACTAAGTAAGTATTCAGTATCCAAGAAGTTTGGCTGTTTCATGTGATTGTCCCGCTTCCTGCAAAGTTTTTCGCTGATGAACTGTTAGTAGTGCATTCGTGTTGCAAAGCATGTTGTGTACCCTTTCTCTTTGTTCTTATTTTTGTTTTTATGGACATCCCTACAGGAAGCATAATGATGGAGAACCGTCGAAAGAAAATCAGCCATTGCTGCAGCAGCATCAACAACAACAGCAACAAATGGTTCCATTACAAGACAGCTACATGAATAGCAGAGCTGAAGCGCTTCAAAATGTTGAATCTACCATCCATGAGCTGGGTAACATCTTTCAACAACTGGCGACAATGGTGTCTCAGCAAGGAGAGTTGGCCATCAGGTTTGTTTCTGGCTCAAAATGTCTTTATTATCTGTTTCGTTCAGCTGTGCAATTTGTCCTCAGTGCTTGGCACTTGCATATTCTAAATGCTAAGACACAGTTTATGGAATGTTGAAGTTCTTGAGGATGTTGATCTGTTTATTTTTGACAGTAGCATTGTAGCATTGCTTGTTAGATGACGTAGTAAACGCATGGAACATAAAAGTGGTGTGTTAACAAGCAGCCAGTTGTCGGGTCTCAACTAAAAGTTCTGTGGTTCTGAAAAATCACTTTAGAACCTCTGGATTTGAAAGATTTGAGATGAGATTAGAACATATGGTCGGGGTACATTCGTCCATAAATGAATTCACCATCCTGGTTAGCAGAAAACGTTTTGTTTTATTATAGATTGATTGGGAGCTAAAACATTCAAGCATGCAATATAAATACTAGAACTCCAGAATGTTTCAACTGTAAAATGGTTTATAGAATGGAGCAGAAATCAACTATTTGAATTGTACATGACATTATCATATTTGGTATCAAAATTCTTCACTAGCATGACATTATCATATTTGAATTGTACATAGATATATTCGTTAAGAACCCTGTATGGTTATGTTATTCTTACTGGTACTCTCCGTTGAATTTGCTAACAACACATTGCATTACGTTCTTTGAGATCTGTGTCTGGGTGTCCTTAAATCTTTCTCCAGTAGGACTTGACAGTGAACTTTTTTTCTTTATGTTTTATGTTTCGACATCTGTTATCCTGATCTCTTTACATAAACTTAATTGTGAATTTCTGATTTGTCAGGATCGATGAGAACATGGATGACACACTTGCAAATGTGGAAGGAGCGCAGGGAGCACTACTGAAGTATCTTAATGGGATCTCTTCTAACAGATGGCTGATGATCAAGATATTCTTTGTATTGATTGTATTCCTTATGATCTTCTTATTTTTTGTTGCATAGTAATGTTAGAAAATTTACAGGAACAAAGTAAACAAAAATATGACCGACACTAATGCGTTTTCAATACATTTACCTTCCCATGAGTCTGTTTTGTTTTCTGTCGTTACTTCTCGAACTTTCTTGTAGCTGGCTCAGTTGAAGTTTAAGCATCTTCACGAGAATATGAGTATTTTGTAATAGTATATATTTAGTGAGTAAAATTATTTACACTTTATAAACGGGAAGCCTATCTCACTCCTTTTCCTTGGATTGTCAAAAATTGCCAAGTGTCTTTCTGTTAGGCTGTAAAGAAATGTTCACGAGAAAGCAAGTAGTTTCAGAGTGGGCATGGAAGGATTGTAATCCACCGAGATAGTTCATCAGTTGCATGTTGGTAGTTTCTTTGAATCTTTGTTCAGTTTCAGATAATGGATACTCCTATTAGTCCAATAGTGTCGATGCGTCAGGCTTGAAGCTTAATATCTCTCACTTCCATTGTTTCCTAATTTCCTGCTTATTTTTAGAAGAGAAAAGGGCGTTGAAACTGGATTTTTTTAAGTTAAAAATGCAGCCGTTTACACGTTGCTTAGTCAATGATTTTGATGCTGCCAGTTTGAAGCGTGTTACTTTACACTATACTGTTTGGTGTTGTTGCCTAATATTGAAGCAAAGAATAATATTTGGCATCAAAAAGCTCCATCCAATTGCTTCTTCTGTCTCTTCATCTCTATGTATCTAAGCATCAAACCTTAACCTCACTTCACTCTCATGTCCCAGCCAATGTCTACTCTTAGTTTTATTTTACTCTCAATCTTACTAACAAGAGCAGCTTCAGCTAATTTTGCTCACAGGAACAACACTTGTAGATCTTTCTGTGGGAACCTAACAATAGACTACCCATTTGCTACCCGGTCAGGTTGTGGCCACTTTGGCTACCGTGACCTCCTCTTCTGTGTAAACGATGTCCTCATGTTTCACATCACTTCGGGTTCTTACCGTGTCTTGGAGATTGACTACGCCTTCCAAACACTTACACTCAGCGATCCAGCCATGTCAACTTGCAACAGAATTTTACGAGACGGAAAAGGAAACGGTTTTGAAGTAGAATCATGGCGAATTCCTTACTTAAATCCAGCACCAGATAACATTTTCATGTTACTAGGATGTCATGCGCAATCTCCACTTTTCCAAGGATTTCCTGAGAAACATTTACCATGTCGAAATGTATCGAGTATGGGTTGCGAAGCATATCAAGCATGTCCGGGGTGGACTTCATCTGGTTCTTACAAAAGCGAGAGAAATACAATTTATGGTTTGAGTCCACCAGATTGTTGCTCGGTTTCATTTGAATCAATCCGATCTATAAATCTTACTAGACTCAAATGTCAAGGGTACAGCAGCGCTTATAGTCTTGCTCCTATACATGTTTCCAGTACTCCTAATTCATGGTCGTACGGGATACGCGTGATTTATTCTGTTCCAGGTGATTTTTCATTTTGTCGATCGTGTGAAGCTACTGGTGGTACTTGTGGTTATGATGCTGATGCTGTTAGAGATTTGTGCTACTGTGGTAGTTGGAATTCTACTTCCAACTGTGATAAAGGTCAATAACATCAATTCTTTCTTTAAATGGTTACTGTTTTAACATAATTTCAATATCATTGCACACTGTGTTAAATGGTTTGTGCCTCCAGACATTCCCAACTTAACAATTCCGATAGGCCGTAACAATTTGGTGCTCACTTTTGTATGGTGCAGGTAGTAACATTAGCTCAGGAGGCAGACGGTTGTTGCCATCACTGGATTCTAAAGCAGGTACTCTTCAGCTAGCTGTCTGCTACTATTTGTTGAAATCTTATATAGAAATGTCTGACAAATGACAATTTTCTTCTTTTTGCAGGGTTATGGGCTTGCTTATTGATATGGGCGACTATTTGGCAAGTTTCAACATAAAGCCTAAGTCAGCAGATTCTATACTTGACATTGTCACTACCATACATTTGTTTGATTTCTCCTCCACTAGTTTGGTCCGGAGCAGTCATTTTTGGCTTGAATTTTCATCTTCTATTGTATTTTTTGGGTGAGGGTAGTAAATATAAGATGTTGAGTTATTTCGTATGTACACATCAAAGGATATGCTAAAAAAAAATAAAAAAATAAAAAAAAATACAAGATTATAAATCAAGTAGTATCACAGTGGACGCGGGAGGAATGTAATCCACCGAGAAAGTTCATTAGTTGCATAGAACAACTAGTTAGATGCATGATACAACGCTTAAATAGAATTCCTTCAGATCTCGAAAGTATGCATCAGATTGACCCAATAAATATACGGATCCGATAGATATATTGGATAGATAATTTTCTTGGGGTTGGGGGTATTCAAGTTCAACAGATAAGATGTACCCAAATGTCATCTCATAGACAACAGCAAGTGAAGAAATGTCATCCTTTCCACTTCTGGAAGTGCATTATCAAATGCATCATATTCAGTACACCAAAAACAACAGCAGCAGCACACGGTTTTTTAATCAGACGGAAATACCCTCTGATAATGTCAGTAGTTGTTTGATAATGGAGCCCTGAGTGAGGGGTATTAATGTCATCTTTTATTTTTATCTTATACTGCTCCTCCTGAATGGCCAAAACGAGCAAAGATTGAAAACATTTCCTTCTGAATGCAAAACCAGCTCCCCATAAATTCCTGAAAATCCCAATTAAGCTTCCAAATCATTTATTGCACTAAGTAATCTCTTCTGTAAAGATGGAAGTTCAATCAGCACGTTCAATACCACAAGTTGACGGAGGCAGGCACATAGAGACAAATGGGGTCTCTTTCTCAACCTCAGTGCAAAATCAGTTGGATTATTAGAAATTTTGCTCTACTATGGGGGCAAATTTGATGGAATTATGAACATTTTTGTTCGTTAAGGGGATCAAATACATAAAGTTTTGATAGGAATAGTCCTATGACCCCTCTCAAAATTTTGTTTGGCTCCGTTTCGTTCAAAACTTCTCATTCTTCATCACCATCATCACATTCAGCTTCATCTGTTGATGACTGATAACAATGATGAAGAAGAAGATAAGGAAGATTCAATGTGGGCATATAATAATATACGATTGGATCGCAAATCAAATTGGAGGAATGCAAAAACAAGATGGGGATTCTTCAATAGACCTAAAACTGGAGCTTATAACTCAAGAAAAGATTGATTGAAAAGCGAGGTAATTCTTCACAAGTTCATAAAATTTGAATTGATTTGATTTAAATTTCTGTATTTTTTTTTAAATCGATAAATTTCTATATTTGTTGTCTTTGAATCTTAGTTCAATTTGAGTTCAGATAATGCATTCATTCCTAGTTTCCTGCTTATTTTTAGAATCTAAGTATCAGGGCCTAAACTTCCTTTTGCAACATATAAGATTTGTTGCATTACTTTAATCTTGTTTTTTTTCTTTTTCTAAAACCTCTTTGGAAGGGAAAGGAATAGTATCAATTTTCATAGTTTCATTTTCACATTTTATAGGATTCCATTTTAAAAGGAAAAGAAAAAGCATTTGGAATGATTTAAGCCTCACTCAATTATACATGTTACTATATTAAAGAAGTGCCTGCAAAAGGAATTCATACCCAGTCTTTTGTCTCCTTTTCCCCACTCATTGTTAGATTATTGAACTACTGGCCTGTCTTTGTTGAACATGGCACTACTAGTATCGGATTATGTAAGAAGCCTTCAATCCATTCACTGGTATTTATTAGAGCTACCTATCCTTAATCAAATCATTATTAACATCAGTACTATTCTTATCATTCGAACATGTCGTCCTCGATATCACTGTCTGAAATTAGTGGTCACGAAGTTGAGCAACTTCATCATGAAAGCAGTAGCAGCAGACCCAATAGTAAATGGGTAATCGATGTGAAAGAAAAACTAGAAAAGATGGATAGATCGAATGAGGTGGATCACTGGAAGAAGAAATGCATATACCAGATACCAGCATGTGTCAAAGATCTGAACAAGAAAGCTTACAAGCCGCAAGCGGTGTCTTTCGGTCCCTATCACCATGGAGAAGAGCACTTGGTTCAGATGGAGGAACACAAGCACAGAGCACTGCTCCATTTCCTCAAGAGATCTAACAAACCAATTGAGTCTTACATGGACGCCCTTCATCGAGTTGGTAAGCATCTTATTGACTCTTATGATTGGCTGGACCTCAAGTGGCTCCAACAACGTAGTGATAATGATGAAGCAAATGACCACGATCCGTATGGCAACTACAACGACCAATTCTTGCAGCTCATGATGCTGGATGGCTGCTTCATGCTTGAAGTTTTACGAACTGCCACGGGAACTACTGACGATTATGCTTTCAATGACCCAATCTTTAGTTACCATGGTAAGCTTTACATAATGCCGTACATAAGGAGAGATATGCTCATGCTCCAAAACCAACTCCCAATGCTTCTTTTGGACACTTTACTTGCTGTTGAAACTGGTGGAGCAGGAGGTACTACTAGTGGCGGCAAACCAAAGGTAAGTAATATTGTCATTACAACACATATGCCTCTTATTTTCTGCAATTCATTTCTAACTTCTAATAGATTTCAATTATTGACCAACAAACAGAACGAGGAGTTCCTAAACAGGATCATATCCAAGTTCTGTTCCCCAACCACACCCATCCACAGCTTGGGAAAATGTCTACATGTACTCGACGTGTACAGGAAGAACCTGCTTCAAGAGCCACGAAAGAAACATCATCAAACACGTCTTAAGAGTACAGGTGATTACACTGAAAGTAGTGGCGATATCATTCGTTCAGCAATGGAGCTTTACGAGGCTGGAATACGGTTCAAGACTAGTAAGACCTCGAGTCTGAAGGACATCTCATTTCGCGGTGGAGTTCTCCGTCTCCCGTTGATTGTGGTGGATGACACCACTGAATCTACTTTTCTTAACCTGATGGCCTACGAGAGGTTCCATGTAGGAGCAGGAAATGAGGTTACAGCTTACATCTTCTTCATGGACAACATCATTGATTCGGCCAAGGATGTTAGTCTCCTCCACTCCAGTGGGATAATACAGAATGCAGTTGGGAGTGACAAGGCAGTTGCAAAGCTGTTCAATGAGCTGTCCAAGGATGTGACGCTTGATCCTGATAGTAGTCTAGACAAGGTGCACAAGAAGGTGAATGACTACTGCAAGAAGAAGTGGAATGAATGGCGTGCTAACCTCATTCATACCTACTTTAGGAGCCCATGGGCCATTCTCTCCGTTGTTGCGGCTCTTTTCCTAATGGTACTCACCGTTGCTCAGACCTTCTATTCTGTTTATGGCTATTACAAGCCTAGAAACTAACAGGTGCTAACTAATTTTTTTCTACTTCAAAGTTAATGAAGACTTTGTTATTGTGCCAACTCTGTCTTGTTTTGTTTTTCCTATTGGCAAGCATTGTGTATGTCTGTGTTTTAGACTGTGTTGTACTTTGAAATTTATGAGAAAAATGTGCCTGCCTGAGTGCCTGAACACTTTTAGGATGCTTAGTTGCAAATTCTTGTTAGCAGGCACTAGAATAAATGGGTCTAAGCCAGAAGAAAAACCAAAAAACTACTAGTGACGAGAAGAAGACAGAACAAAGAAGATTCACAATTGGCACAAACAAAGTCTTCATTAGCTTTCAAAAAATTTACAAACAATCACGAACTCACTAAATAATTCACATCTCTCCATCAGTTTTCAATAATCTATGTCGAAAATCTCAAACAAAATTTCTTCACTTGCCGGGTGCGAAGTTGGTGGCGTAATTCCAAGCATTGTTGCTAACGGGATCGGCAAGGTGATCAGCCAAATTTTCCAAAGGTCCCTTACCAGTCACAATTGCTTGAACAAAGAACCCAAACATGGAGAACATTGCCAATCTCCCATTCTTGATCTCTTTCACCTTCAATTCAGCAAAAGCCTCTGGATCGTCAGCAAGACCAAGAGGGTCAAAGCTACCACCTGGGTAAAGTGGGTCGACAACCTCTCCGAGTGGACCACCAGCAACACGGTAACCTTCAACTGCACCCATCAAGATAACTTGTGTTGCCCAGATAGCTAGAATACTCTGAGCATGAACCAAACTTGAGTTACCCAAGTAGTCCAATCCACCTTCGCTGAATATCTGCGAACCGGCTTTGAACCATACAGCTTCGCCGAATTTAACACCGTTGCGGGAAAGCAATTCAGGGAAGACACAACCAAGAGCTCCAAGCATTGCCCATCTGCAGTGAATGACTTCTAGCTCACGGTTTTTGGAGAAGGTTTCAGGGTCAGCTGAAAGCCCGGCGGTATCCCAACCATAATCACCTGGGAATTCACCAGTGAGGTAAGATGGAGATTCACCGGAGAAGGGACCCAAGTACTTAACACGGTCGGCACCGTACCATGGGCTGCCGGAGGATACAGATTTGGTTGGCTTTGCTGTCTTTGGCGCTGTCTTCTTTTGGAAGAGCATAGTGATCCTTCCTTCACCAATGACATCTGGTGAAAGCTTCACTGCCTTCCCAGCAAGAGAGGGAGAAGAGAGAGCCATAGTTGAAGCAGCCATTGGGAAATGTTTTGAGTTGCAGGAGAAAGAAGTATGAGAAGGTTAATTTGTGTGTGTGATTGATGAAGGTGCTGGCGTTGGGTTTTATACTTGGGCAGCAGTAGTAAAGATAAGATACGAGAGATCAAAAATTGAAGTAAGTTATCTTCAGGGAGTATCTCTATCTTTCTTCTCATTGGTTAACAAGGTTCTCAGAATCCCATTTGGCTCTGCAAGTTGAGTGTCTGTACAGTTGGCTCTCTAAGATCCACTAATTCCATCTGACATAATTTCTGCGCCACACAAAATTTGAGATTTTTTACAAGGCCAAGAGTTCATTTGATGCTAGATTTTTTTTTTCTAGTTAGATTTTTCGAAGATGTAAGTTTCTGTCTTTGTGGTTTTTTACTTCAATCAGAATTACTGAATGTGCAAAATGATGATTATTGGAGAAGTGAAAAATACTTGAATCCCCCTACTATATGGGTTCAACATATACAAGCCCCTCAAAGTGGATCCTCCACTATTTTATTTTTGGTTTTAACTTTTATTTTTGGGGCTGGTTTTGAATTATCCCTGATTCTTGACGTCGCACTTTCATTAATAAAAGTAAAAATACCCAAAATAACCTCCAGTATTTATAGTCGTTTTATAACGTAAATGTAAAAGTAAATCCAACTCGAGGTTAGGTTTTAGCTCTCTATTCTCTTCTCTCGATTAGCTCTCGATTATAACAAAGAGTGGAATTAGGTTGATTTCTTCTACGAATTGTTGCATTGAAGAACAAGAGGTCGTTAATCACATTTCTTTGTGTTGAAGACGAGACGAAGAACAAGGATTCATTGTTGCCTTTTCTCAATTTTTATTGATGTTATTCATTGGATTTATCACATTATAAATAGAGATATAGAAATCAACGTAGGTACGAATGATTCAACTGATTTTTGATCTAGTTTTCAATTCAACCGATTTTTGATTGTTACAATTGCGATCTAGTTTTTTCACATTTTTATTTGGTTTTGATACTGAGTATGTTTTTGTTGATGCTTACACAGGTTTGGTTGATACCGAGAAGAGGAATACTAAGAACATTGTTTCAGAAGTAAGAAAACAACAAATCTAGGTAATAATTTTATTTTGTTTTTATTTCAGATCTGTTTTCAAATTTTTTTTTGAATTATTTGTTCTTCTTCCATGTCTGATCTGTTAATTTTTGTTGATACGAGAGGAGTATGAAGAAACAATTTTGTTTCAATGAGAACAAGTTCAGTTTGATTTGTTGGACATCTTTGTTTTTTGTTACAAGGATGTGTAACCTAAAGTTACACATATATATCATGTTGTATTTTTAAGCATGTGTAAGGAAGATGCAGATGTTATTTAGTTGCAGCATGTGTAATTTTAGTTTACACACATATATCCTGTTTTGTATTTTAAGCATGTGTGAGGAAGATGCACATGTTTTTTAGTTGTAGCATGTGTAATTTTAGTTTACACATATGTATCCTGTTGTATTTTAAGCATGTGTAAGTTGAAGTTACATATATATGTCCTGTAACATGTTTATGTGTAAATAGGTATATCATTTGTATCTTTTACTCATATTTAGCTTGCCGCATAGAATATACTTCTCACGAGGGGCAACGCCCGAGTGAATTGCGTCTCGTTTTAAAATTTTGATATTGTTATTGTGTGTATTGATATTTTTAGGTTTTCATGGATTCCGTTAGTTGCGCTGTCTTGTTAGTTGCATTCCGTTGTTCGCTACTTTTCGATTTTATTACCTGCGTGTTAATACCGATATAAGACTTGAAGAGTTTAAGGAACAAGTTTTTAGGGAATGGAAGCATTTTACTCCTCTTGGTATTACTTTCTTCTTTCGAGAAAGTGGGAAAGATTTCCCGCTTGACCGTGATTTTTCGTTGCAAGCTCTTATATCCATCACAAATAGTAAACAAAAGACCGGTGTTGATATTTTCTTGCAAAATGTTCCTCGTGTGGCCTCTTCCTCCGGCTCTAGGGCGATTCTTCTATTTCTAGCGGGTCTAGTAGTATGTGTTCATCCGTAAAAACAATCTTCTTTGTTGGAATGTATTTGGAAGATAAAAGCAAGCCTCGCGAAACCTTTGTTATTGGATGGTTGGCCCAATGTTCTTGGTGAGATTGGTCATGTGTTTGTTGAAGGAGTTAAGCAAGTCAGGGTTGCTTACACCAAGTATCGTCTTCGCACTGGTTTCAAAATGATTGTAACTCACAATGAGTGTTCTAGGTTCACGGCTAAGTGTGCAGATGAAAAATGCGTCTGGAAATTCCATGCACTTCTATTGATGAGAGGAACGAAATGTTTGAGGTAGGTTTTATTGTTCGTCATCTAATGCTTAGCACATGTTATGTGTTGTTACGGTATGTGTAACTTTGGTTTACACATGATGTTTTTTGCACCATATTGTTTTTTGGTTTGAATTTTTTATATTTTGTATTAACATCTCCGTGTCGGGTCTTATAACCCCGAGCACATTTGTGGTGTTTGGTGGCGCAACTTGAACCAAACATACTCCACGACTTCTCGTCTAGTTTGATTGAGGAAGAAGTTCGCAAAAATCCTCACAAGAAGCCCAACCAAATTGCTGCTGATTTCCAGACCAATTATGGGATTAACATGGAGTACTATCAGGCATATAATGCTAGGGAAAAGGTTTATGAGACGATTTATGGCGACGATGTCAAGTCCAAAGTAATCGAAATCGTTCCTCGGTGCTACTCGGTTGGGGAGCTTGGAGCGAGGAGCAATAAGTTCGGACTTGGAAATCGCCAAAACTCGGTCTAATACTCGGAATCTATTTATTAATAATTTATATATTTCTGATCATAAGTCATGATTTGTACCTAATTAAAATTAAAATTTTAACATTATGATGTAATTAAGTGTGTAACATTGTTATATTGAACATATTTATCATGTATTTAGAGGTTTTTATATTTTATAATTCTCATCTAAGGGTTATGAATATTTTATTTTCTGATTTAAGTGCATGCAAGGCCAACTCAGAAAAATCGTTAACTCGTTTTGCTAAAAAATCAGTCCAAATCAGCCGCCTTAATTGCTCAAAATTGGAGAGGCCTTGGAATCGGAAATCGCCTCGGTCATAGAGCTTGTAGCGATTACTCGGTGAGTAATCGGCCTTGGAGAGCGATTTTGACTACATTGGTCAAGTCCTACTCGCACTTGGTATGGTATATTGATGCTATAAGGGAAACCAACCCTGGTAGCGTGATAAAGTTTGAACGTGAAAATAAACAGTTCCAACGGATTTTCATCGCATTTGCTGCATGCATCAAAGGGTACCGGGTTTTGTCGTGCAATGGTATACTTGGATACTACTTTCCTTATTGGTACATTCAAAGGTTGCTTGATGGCAGCTCGGATGGGATCAATGGTGGTAAAGGTATGTTTTTTTTTCTTTTTCTTTTTAACAACTTCGGTTGACAAATAATCGAGAGTTACACATGTGTAACTCTCGATTACACATTACTTTACCCGAGTGTGTAACTAAGAAAATATCATCTCGTAGCCCTTAAGTTACACATTTGTTTTAGCATGTGTAACTTGTATTTACACATTGTTTTACATTTGTGTGAAACTTATTATTCTTCGATTATGCACAATTTTTTTTTTGTAGGATTTTCCCCCTTGCTTTTGCACTAGTCGATTCCGAGACTATCGACAACCGGGAGTGGTTTTTGAGGAATTTGATGAAGTTGTTGGTGATGGGAGGCCAATCACCTTCCTTTCGGATCGCCATGAAGGACTCTTGCAGGGTGTTCCACTTGTCTATCCAGATGGGTTCCACATCTTCTGCTACTATCATTTGACGAAAAATATACCCATCACTGCAACAGATCCTAGGTACTCGCTTGTGATGGACCATTTCCGAGAGGCGACATACGCACTCTCACCTGAAAACCATGCGAAAGCCATACAGAAGATTAGAGACTTGAACTGCAATTGGGTGGCTGATTACATCGAGACCATACCACCTGAATCATATGCGAATGCCTATTTCAAAGGTTGTCGGTATGGACGAACATCTAGTACTCTAGCAGAATCGAGTCAATAGTGGGTTACGGTTCACAAGAAGATGCCTGCATCCGCTCTTCTTGATCGGAGTTAATTAAGTGTGTGTGTGTGTGTGTGTTTTGTTGTTTCTTTGTCTTTTTATTTCATGTTTTGTCACTTTATGTATTCATCATTTTTTTTTTCCTTTTAGATTAGGAGGAAAATAATGTGTTTGATGGCAGAGCGTCGTGAAATTGGTGCTAATATGATGACTCCATTAACCCCGAGTATGAAGAAAAGCTTGTGGCTCTTCAAGATGAAGGTTTGGCTTGGGAAGTATTGGTTGCTAGTCCTACCGTGTTTGAAGTTATTAGCGAAAGGTCTCACATGGTGGACCTCGAACACGAGACTTGCACTGTCAAAGGTTTTGTTTCTTATGCTTTTTCTTCTCTCTCGTATGTTCTTTTTCTCCTTTTCGATTAGATATATGCATGTGTAAATACTAGTTACACATCTATTTTGCAAGTGTAACTTAAAGATACACATCCCGTATATGCACACCAGTAACTATCTAATTTTGAGTGTTTTATGATTTGTATGTGCAACTAATCGATTTTTTGTTTGTTTTTGTTTTTTTCAAGGTGGCGCGTATATGGTTTTCCTTGTGCTCATGCTCTTGCAGCCATACGGAAGATTAAATGTGAGGCTATTGATTTCATTTCACCATATTTTACAAGCGACTATTTTAGGAAGACTTATATGCATGCCATCCAGCCGATTCCCAACTACAACAAAGCTGTTGAATATCATCCGGATAACACCGTCATCCCGCCTACCGTGAAGAAGCCACCGGGTAGACCCCCGGGAAAGAGGATTATAAGTAAACGTGAGAAAAAGGTGAAGAGAAAAGTTCGTTGCAAAGAATCGCAAGGAAACAGTCACAACAAGGCAAAAAGTTGCGGGAATCCTCGGAAGTTCACACCTCACTAGATTGAGCCTACCAAAGTTCATTTCTGCAAGTAATGTTTTTTATGTGTGGATTCTTTTTTTTGTCTTGGATTGTTTCTTTTTTAGTTTTCTTCATTTCGGTTCGCATGGACCAAACGTTTTTATTTTTCTGCAACGTTGATTATGTGCAAGGATCTATTCATTCAGATTTTATATTTTGTCGGGTTAACGAGTTGAAAACTTGAAATGCGATTTATTCTATTTTTTTGATTTATTGTGTATGTCTGATCGGTGGTCAAATGCTTGTGCAACTTCTCGATCAGATGTGTAACCGAAGTTACATTGTTGTTAATGCATGTGTAACATTAGCTTACACATGATAAATCTTTGGTGTAAATTTATTTTATTTTGATTTATTGGGCAAGTCCGATCAATGGCTTGTGTAACTTCGGTTTACACTCAAATATATGGATGTGTAACCGAGAAGTTACACTTTGTGAATGCATGTGTAATATTAGGTTACACATGATAAATGCATATGTAAACTCGGGTTACACCTAAATCATCATGTTAAGATGTGTAGTTACTTACCCTGTTGCATACTTTATGAAACCTGTACACACAGCTGTAAAAGTTCTAACAAGACAAAAGTTTTTAATTAAAAGAATTTCAATCCAAAAATATTTTCAAAACCAATATCTGCTAAAATCTACTAAGCGATGAAATTTAAAAGTTTCTAACAACATATTTTCCAAGTCTAACATCTCGCTTGTGGCTAACAACATATTTGCAAGTATAGATTTTTTCTAATCCTAATGACTTCTTTTTACACATCTCTGGATGGATCCGAAAGAATCTTGTATAACATGCTTCCTCTCATGCGGTTTGACTTGTCGGTCCACCATAGCATCATACTTGAGGTTAATTTTTTGTCAAGTGGTTTATTCTTCATCCTGATCTTCATGTAAGTGCATACACATGGAAGACAGTCAGGAATTATACCTTGTGGGGGCGAAGCCATATACTTGGTCTTTTCATTCATCCCAAGAGCATAAGGACACAAGAGTCTCGGTTGTAGTAATTGCAAATGCATATTTCTTGGCTTGAACAAGGTGTTCACTCTTGAGTTCCTTAACGTTTGATGAGTTCATGTAGGACCAAGCATTAGAGCTTTTCAACTCATACTCCAGCAAAGTGTGTAGTGTGTGTTGTTGTTGCACATTGGGGCGAAAAGTCTGATCGCATCGTTCTTGTACTTGACATACTCCTTCGCAAGCTTTGGAATCCAAAATTTCTTGAATTCTCCGTAATCGTTCAAGTACGTGATCTGCAAAAACCATTTGGAATGTCAAACTCACATTTTTAATCAAAAGTTTTACAAATGAACAAGTGATTATGAAAACAGAAGTTACACATAGGGGCTTGGGTTTTTCACTAGAAAAATAAGAATGTGTAACTTCAGATTACACATTATAAATGGTTGTATAACTTCAGATTACACATTATAACTGCATTTGTAACTTCAGATTACACATTATAACTGTTTTCCGACATAAAAAAAATCATAATCTTACAACACACACTACACATTATAAATGCAATAAGATTTCAAATGTATCGAAGTACTTACGTATGCTTGTGGCTACAGGAATATCGCTTTGTCATACTTCTGTTAGAGTTCATCTTTGTCCTCAATCTGCTGATGTAGAAGTCAATGAATTCGACTCCAAGAAGGATTCTTTCTTGGTAAGTTTGTAGCATTAGTTCTCCGGATATATTAAACATTTGGGTACCATTTTCGTCGCGTTCAATCCAAGTAATGTCTCTGCATTACAAAGAAGTAAACTATTATTAATCAACATAACAGAATCAAGTAGTAATATACAACAATCAATAACAGAATCAAGCCTACTTGGAGTCAAGCTACTTACGTTTCGGATGAGTATGGAAATATTCAAGCACTTTCTCCTTTTTCTCGCCTTCCAAACCTTTCGATAACTTCAGAACCTTTCACATCCTTTCTCATTGTTCCGTCATCTTCTTCAAGAACCTCATCCATTCTTTCTTCTTCTCGCTCCCGGAATCTGCGTCCATTCTTTCTTTTTCTACTTCCCGGAACTGTGGTCATTCTTTCTTCATTAACACTCTTCTTAATCTTCTTCATCCTCTTTTCATACTTCTTTCGATCTTGTGTTGGAATTTTTCTATTCCTCAAGACACGTTGTTGTATGAATGTTTGGTTGGTTTTCTCTTATTGTATTCGCAACTTCCTTCAAAGAACTCTCCTGCAGGTAGTGGAGTTTTATCTATTCCAAGGCTAAAAAGTTCCCCGTGTTGTTTTGCGCAAACAAATATAGGCAGAATCTCAAGAAATTAGCACATGTATGTAACTTAAAGTTACACAAGCCAAAATAATAATGTACTGTGTGTAACCTCAAGATACACATGCTTTTTACAATGTGTAACTTGAAGTTACACTACCATTACAAACAAAATAAGCCAAAATAATAATGTAATGTATGTAACCTCAAGCTACACATGCCTTTTACAATGTGTAACTTGAAGTTACACTTCCATTACAAACAAAACATAAAGGAAAAATAAAACTAAGAGTGGTTACCACTTGAGCTAGGTTCGCATTCTCCATCACCGCAGTCCAAGTTCACTTTTGTTAATGTCACTAACAATCTCATCAAGCATTTCACTCACTTCAACATCCGTCATATCGCCAGGTTAGCTCCTAGTTGCACCAATCAGAGGTCCGAGCATTGTCGTCGTGTTTGCGGTGTTGTAGATTATCACCATGGAATCCTCAAACCGTGTTGAAGCAAAACCTGTCTTCAATAGTTTCGATGTTGGCTGAGTTGCAGCAGTCAGAACCAAACCGTCACCAATGATTGCAGGTGTCTCTTCAATGACATTTGCATCATCACCTATGGCTTTCTCACGCGGCTCAACCACAACACCACCTTTGCATCTTTCTTTTGTGCCTCATCAAAGCATGCGTCTCTTCATCGCCTTTCTTCGCGCCTCATCAACAACACCCGGCAGTAGTGCTCTTTTTTCTTACTAGCGGGCTTCTTCTTTTGATGAGCCTTGCGCCCTCTCGCAAGTTTGAGCTTGCAGAATTTTTGGCGTATTTCAATTTGTGCTGGCTCATACATGGAACTCGCACAAGCATTGAAATGAGAATTAGGATGATGATTATGATGTTAAATTTTTTTTAATAAAATTTCAAGAAGAATATATCATGTGTGATTGGTAGCTTGGATAACTAGCATGTGTAACTTCATGTTACACATGAATATGGCATGGATACCTAGTGTAACATGCAGTTACACATGCATCTAACTAGTGTAACCAGAAGTTTCACATGCATATAGCATGTGTAACTAGGATTACACATCCATATGATTAGTTTACTCAACAATAATCAAGTGTAATCAAGTTAAACAAGCATATTAAAACCGAACAACTAAAATATGAACCTAAAAAGATTCAAAGACCTTAGTGTCAACTAATTGGGTACCTCTATCAAGTTAAAGAAGCATATTAAAAATGAACAACTACTTACATTCTTCATGGAAGGATTTTTCCGTGTCATCTTTCTCTTTCTCTTGCTCGTCTCTTTCTCGGACTCTTCTTCTTCATGTTCTCCATGCGCATTAGCTCCATCTCCTTGTTGATCGGTTGCTCCATGCAAGAACTCTACTTCTTCATGCTCAGTAGCTCCACGATCAGTACCTCCATGTCCAAGCATCTTCATGTTGCATAAACTCTTCTGGGTCACTTTGTAAGGATCAGTACCCATTGCTTGCATAATTTGGCAACTAAAATTGTGAATCTTGAATTCTCATTTGTTCTCGAAAGGTCCCCCTTCGATATCCCTTCTCTCGGCAATTCCATACACCGCTTTAAACATTGCTTGGTTTGCTTTGCAGTTGCTCTTTCAGTTGGCCATTCTCAATGGTTTGCGCTTTCATCCACTTTTGAGTGTCGTCCTTGTTTGGGTACCACGGTTGATATACCTAGCTGCTTCTCAAGCTGTGAAAACTCAGCCACAAAGCTAAGAGTTGGCTGCAATTAATAGATGGAGAGGTTAAAAAGAGATAGCAAAAACAGTTAAACTTTCTAAATATACAAATTCAGTTGTATGTGTAACTTAAAGTTACATAAGCAGATTTTTATATGTGTAACCTATAGTTACACATATAAATTTAATTCATGAGTGTTATGTTTGCATGTGTAACTATAGGTTACACAAGCACATTTAAATGTGTAAGTTATAGCTACACAAGACAATTTCGATTACATCAAAGTTATATCTAAATAATGTTGATATTACCATAAATTTACAAAACATAAACCAACTAACACTTACCAAAACTGTGTCATGTCTGTTATAGAAATGTAATCCGAAATCTGGTATAGATCCCACCTTCCAACCCGCGGGGATATCTTCTTCGTGGTTTGCAACTTTCGTGATTGAGCCTTAAAGTGCGTGTTCAACAAACAATATTCGCAACATATATAAATATTAATTAATCAAGCAATTAATATTAAAATATCCTGAACGTAACATTAAAAGTGCTGGAATAGAAATTACACACAAGCTTTACCAGTAAGTACTGCACACAAGCCTTCACATTTGCCAAGCAATTAATATTATCATGAATTTCTTCAAACAAGTGCTCGTGTATTAAGTCAGTCCAAGACACCTTGAGCACCGTCTCATATTTTTCAACGATACTAAGATATTTGACGTTCACTCCATTAGCATTTATGTCGCCAAAAAATAATACACAACAAAGATAAAAACCTATCAAACAAACTAGATCCTTCTCATCAATTTTCTTTCTTTTCCCACTTTTGCTCCTTTTGGTCATAAGTTGTTTTATCTTCTCTAAAATTTTTGTCTTAGTCTTTGTTGTCGATGTCTGTGTAGACTTAATATCGGTGAAGAACTTGTTGTACAAAACATTGTCAATCAAATCCTTATGAGAAAAGTTCTTTAATAGCTTTTGACCCTTTCTACTTCCAATCCTTTGCATGTAAAATAAACCAAACCCGACTTTGCGGTGTAGACTCTATAAACTTATCATCACCAAACTTGAAAGAACAAGGTGTGTCACAATCCATATCAAAGCAGTTCAAAAGCTTCAAGACGCCGCTTTTGTTGGTAGTGATTTGTTTTGTTGTACTTGGTACAATTTTGGATCATACTCATCGTAATACATCATTACTAGCTTACCGTAAGCAACTCTCAAAAGATATCTCTCGAGCCCTATCGGTTAGTCCTATAGGTTTTATCACCTTTACCAAATCCTTAACATGCATTCAAGGATTGCCTTAATTTTCTCGTACACATCACACACAAAAAATAGCATGAGTCAAGTATTTTGTGTACTTATCAAATACACTCCTTTATAACCGCAAAATCAAAATCATGTCACAAACTATGTGTATTTTCCAAGTACACAAACTGAATCATTCTATTATGTGTTGTGTAACCTCAATTTACACATGCATAAGAATCAGTATTTCTTTGTGTAACTATAAGTTAAGGACCACAAGGCAAGTCGGTGGTGAGATTTTGAATGTGTAGCTTGTAGTTACACAAGTCAATTGGAAAGTTAGTGTTGATATTTTCAATGTGTAAATTATAGTTACACATACACAGTCAATCAATATATAACCCATTGTAGAGTCATTGGTGAGATTGTTTAAAGTGTAACTTATAGTTACACATTCCCTTAGCAAGTCAGTGGTGAGATTTTCCATGTGTAACCTATAGTTACAAATCTAGGCTCATTTCTATAAGATTTTTAATGTGTAACTATAAGTTACACAATCAATATACAAACTATGCTCTATTTTGTATAAGATTTTTAATGTGTAACTCTTATTTACACACTCTCTATTTCTATGAAAATTTACAAGCATATCATGAGATCAAATTTAGTTCATGACATCATCACAAGCAAAATTCGTAATCAAATTTAGTTCATGACGAGATTTTCCATGTGTAACTTATAGTTACACAGTCAATTGGCAAGTTAGTGTTGAGATTTTTAATGTGTAAATTATAGTTACATATGATCAAAACATGAGATTCCAAATGTGTAAATTATAGTTACACAGCTCCTTGGCAACTCAGAGAGTGACATCTTGAATGTGTAACTTACAATTATATAGGCTCATTTATATGTGTAACTTCAAGTTACACACTCAATATACATACCACAATACAAATAAGTGGTTAGATTTTGAATGTGTAACTCAAAGTTACACAGGGCCTTGTTTGTATAGTTAAACATTAACAAAGGCTTTTTCATTAGCATGATACCATAACAACACATATACTCAAATAATTTCACATCTAAGTACAAAACATTGTCAATCACTACTAGTTACACATCCTAAACACAACCAATTTTTTATGTGCAACTACTAGTTACACATCCCAAGGCAAGTCAGTGGTGACAGGCTCATTTGGTATGTGTAACTATAAGTTACACAATCAACATACAAACCACAACACGCTCCCGGTGCAGTGACATTTATAGTGTGTAACTTATAGTTACACATGTCCTTGTAACTTATAGTTACACATGTTTATTACATGAGAAATAAACATGAGACCATGACAACAATAGTTTTCACATCTTAGTACCGTAATTGTATCATCTTTTCCAAATGGGATTCATTTTTCCTTTCACCATTTTTATTTCAAAAGAAATTTGATTCTAATCACGAGTTGATGTAGTAATAAAATCAAGTTAGTTGATTGCAATTCAACTTAGATTTTCTAGGGTTTTCAAACAAGAACATCTTTAAATGAAATCCACTAAATCAAATTACAATCGGTTATATCTCATCCATGACTTACCTTTGTTTCTATTCATCGGTTATTTCATGGATTTTATGCACAAACGATTGTTCTTCTTCTTCGATCTCAGTAAAATTATCGATTGAATGAGTTATGTTCGTTATAATCTCATTACAAACCCTAGTTCAGAAATTTTTGACACATGAATTAGTAACAACAAGAATCAAAACTAACAGATTCAAATCAAAACATACCTAGTGATTCATTGTCGGAGTATTTCATCAACAGGAATCATTAACAACGGCGATTTAGGTTTTGAATCTCAAACTGAAACTGAAACTGAAACTTTTTTTTGGTTTTGAATCTGAAACTGTTTCGATATGTAGGGGTTAGCAGATTCAGCAGATGATGAATAGTTTTTGATCTCGATCTGATTTAGGAAGATTTCTTGATTTTTAGTTTTTTTTTTCAGTGAGTGAGATTTGTTTTCTCTCTCATGGTAAATGAAATAATGGCTTCTGAATGAGAGAAAGGTAGGTGATGTTTATTATATACTCGAGGCTAATTTAGTCTTTTCGCTTTCATTTTTTTTTTTTTTAATTCGGGGTCTGGTTTTAAAACTCTTTTAACTAGGGGCCTCATATTATGGGTTATCCATGGGTGGGGCCTTAGCCTAATTTCCTCATTGGAGAATTAGGTACTACTTTTGTCCGAACAATCAAATATATGCACACACATGCAACATGCATTTTTGATTTAGGCCAGACGCGCTGTGGTTGGAGACTTGTAGTACTATAATGGTTAACAATGAATCTTAATTTTTGTACATTAGACCATCAAATCACTAAATCTTTTCATTTTCTTTATTTGGTATAAATTTGAGCAATATCATATATATAT